>PVIA01000742.1:0-114266 GCA_004024845.1 Tonatia bakeri | reverse complement strand
AAGCCTCTCCTCATTTTTTTGAATTGTTTCTTCATTCTTTTCTGTTTGGTTGTTCCTTTCTTCCTTCTGGTCCACTCCATTGATTTGAGTCCCAGTTTTCTTCCCCTCACTATTGTTTCCCTGTGCATTTTCCTTCATTTCTCTTATCATAGCCTGCATTTGTTCATCTAATTTATGACCATATTCAACAAGTTCTGTGAGCATCCTGATTACCAGTATTTTGAACTGTGCATCTGATAGGTCGGCTATCTCTTGGTCACTTTAAAAAATTGGCTCTGGAGCTTTCAATTCTGTTTGAGCCATCTTTTTTATTTTCCTTTGGTCTGGTTGCGGTGGAGCCTTAGGTGTTCACCAGGGTGGGACACCCCAGTCGCTGGGTTGTGACGTTGTACGTGGGGCGGGGTCTGAGTGGGAACAATGGCGTCTGCTCCACTCTCTCTAGGACTCCAGCCCCCTCCACTGCCTCCCACAAGCAAACCGGGCCCCCTGGTGCTGGCTCCCGGGCGGTGGGCTTGTGCACTTTCTCGGACTCTGTGGGCTTCCCCGAGAACTCTCCTGTAAGGCTGAGAGAGTCTCCCGGCCTCAGCTCCCAGACGGTGCTCTTAGGCTTTGTTTCCCACTGGCGCTCGGGCCCAGGGCCCTGGGCCCCGGGGTCCGTGTCGCTGCCCGTTTTCGCTTAGTCTGTCTGCGTGCGAATGTGTGGCTGCGGCCAGCCAGCCGCCCTGCGCCCCTCACTGGGTCCGCTCGTTGCCTCCCGCGCCCAGGGTCCTGCCCCTGGTCCGTCCGCTGCCAACTGTGCCCTGTGCTCCCGCGCCTGCCAGCCAGCGCTCTTTCCCGCCGGGACCCCTCGGCCTCGGCCTCCGCCCCTCCTTACCGGTCTGGATGGACTTCTGTTCAGTTCATTTCTCTCTGTTCTGGTTGTTTCTTGTTCCTCTATTTTTGTTGTCCTTAGTTTTGGTTGCGTGAGGAGGCACAGTGCGACTGCCTATGCCTCCATCTTGGCCGGAAGTCCACATTTGCTATGTTTTAACTAAAAATGCTGAAGGATTTTGTATTGTACTTGCTTTTTTAATTTTTATCAGGGGCTTCCACCACCAGTGTTTTGAAATTATGAAAGTCAGAAATAGAACCTTTGGGTCTTTTCAGAGAAAATGGTTTGCAGTTGTACTCCGAGGAAGCCGGACACAGGAGAGCCTCAGAAGCAGTCATGGGGAGTGAGGGTGCCGGGTGGGCGGGCCCCAGCCCCCGCCTCCACGACCCCGCCAGATGCGGCTCAGAGCAGTTCTTCCTGCCTACGGGGGATTTATATGTTAGTCTTCTTTGTAAAACTGTATTTGAAGAGGATTCCTCAGCCCCCCAAAAGTTGAATAAACTTTTATCCAGGTTCATCCTCCCACTCCATGTAGAAATCCTTCTTATAACATCTCTGAAATTAGTCGGGCCTTTTTTTACCAGAGTATCAGAAAGACAGAGGTTGTAGTGCTAAACCATGTTTTTGAAGCTAAAATGAGTGTAACTCCCTAACATGCCAGAGGGTATGAAAAGCTATGCGATAAGCTTGGCCTGTCTTCTGAAGCTGAATTCTAGCTTAATGATTTGGTGGTGAGGAAGGAGTTTTCAATTTTTGCTCTTGGTAAAAGTTTCATCATAGACATGCACAAGCAAACATACAGAGGTTATACATCCCCATCTCCACATCAGGGTATACATGTTTATTCCAACAGACAGGAGCATCCAGAACTATTTGAAAAGAACTGTGTCAAGGAATAATAGTGCCTTAAAGGGATAGCAGTGCAGAACACCCATCTCTCAACTAGAGTCAGGAGAGCTGGATTCTAGAACAGACTGTACCTTTAGCTAGCTGTGTGACCTTAGGTAAGTCTCGTGACTTCTCTTGGTCTTAGACGTCTGATGTGGGTGGGATGGAGGGGGAGCCTTGGGCTTGGTCTGCACCAGGACTTTTCGTGTTAGAACTATGCTGTCCAAAATGGTCATCTGGTCACATTCGATGTTGAGCACCTGAAATGTGGCATGTGGAACTGAGGAATTGAATTTTAAATGTATTTAAATAGTCACGTGTAGCTAATGGCTTACCATTCCAGGCAGCGTAGGGGTCAGATGATCTTTAATTTTCGTAGATTGTAAAAGTGAGCGTACACTCTGAGGCGGGAAGGAGTAACCGTGTGGAAGAACGAAGAGGCTGAGTGAATACCGACATCTACACAGACCGGGCTGGCCTCTGTGTGCTCCGCTCCCTTCTCCTGATAAAACATTTGGCCCTGCTTCAGACTCTGTGGTTGAGCCCTGTGCTTTGGTCTGTGGGTTGCAGTTTCTTGTTATCAGAGTAATAGGCAGTGGTTTTGCTTAGCAGGAAGTTAGCTTGCCTGTGGTAGTGCCACTGAGAAACTGCCTCAGCTGTTCTTACCCTCGTCTGGTTGCAGATCCCCGCTGTGGGTCTTTATCATTCTCACTAAAAGGAAGGGGCTGCCCATTCATCTTCCTCCTGGCAATGGTAACCTTGGGAGTTACCCTTGGCTTCTTCTGTGTGATTGTGCAGTAGGAAAATATGTATGTGAACTGTGAAATATCTAACTTTCTTTATACTGGAAAGGTAAGATGGTACACAGCTACTGGTTTGTGTTTTTCCTTGTGTTTTTCCTATAATTAACACTCCTACACCTTCAGTCTTGCCTCAGGCAGCATTTACCTGGAGAGCAATGGTACACAGTGACCGACCAAGCTTTCTCCACTGCTCAGCCAATTGCCTGCTAGCCTGACCCCCGCAGAGACCCCTCTTCCAATAGCACAGTCATAAAGAGCCTGGCAGCCATTGTCTGGCACCACAAATCTTCATAGCAACAGCCCACCACATGGCAACAGCAACCACACAAAGGAAACATTCGGGAAATCAATACTGACTTTCTCCCACCCTTCCCCCACCCCAAACAACAGCCTGCACATTCTTTTCACCTAGCACCTTACTCCTAGGGGATGCTTTAGGGCAGTTACGTGCTTGTATACCCTTGTGGATCATGTGATCCACCCACTGTCATATATCTTGAAGCCCCAAGGAAATTTTTCAGTTACAGACTTTTTCTAGTTTCATTTTACAAATTGCAAAATAAACTAACCTCCAAGGGGGGGCAGTTCAGAAGGAAAGAGAGGTCATTTTGTGCGTTCTCACCCACCTCCTTCCTGCAAAGCACGGTCAGGCAGTCAGTTGCCCAGGCCGCAGCGTTGCTAAGTAGGTAAGGTGGTTTCAGAGGAGATTCTTCTGATATTTCAGTAACAAAACCATCTGAGATGGGCTCTAGGACAGACCTATTTTGCCATCCTTTAATGCTGTCCTTTAACAAATAATTCTGTTCCTGATACTTATGTGTGAACTCAGGTGAGTGATACCTAAGCAGTAAATATAGCTCTGGTATAAACTGGGACTAATCACTAGCCGTAGCTAATTCAGCTTCACTATCAGGTTACATGACGAAAAGGCCCTGTTTGTGAGCCTTGATGTTTTCTTGCCCTGTTGTTAAGGTCATTTAACTGCCTGGGCCTTAGTTTCTTCGTTTGTAAAATGAGGAGTTCGATTACATATTTCTGTGGTCCTTCGGCTCTGATCGTTACAATTCTGTGATCATTTGGAACAGAAGAGGGAACTGCGTTTGTTAATCATTGGTTCTGGCGAGATCTGCTGGAAGATGTTGAACCCTCCAGTCTCAGTGCTTACACTACTGAAAACAGGGCCTGCCCCTGCCCTGACTGATGAAGCTGCTGTAACAGTGATGAGCAGGAGCTGTTGAACAACCTTGGCAGCTAGCCTCTTCTCCCACAGCAGCAGTTTCAGACCAGCTCAGGCGGAGCTTTGCTCCCAGGTCATTGCTGCTGCCTCTTAATAATACCAGTGAGCTATCTCATGTGAGTTTCTCTCTCTCCCTCCCCCTCCCTCTTTCTCTGTCTCTGTCTCTCTCTCTCTCTCTCATACACACACGCCGTCTCTCTCTTCTCCTTTCTCTTCTCTGTCTCTGACTATTCTATGAAACAAGAGGCCGTTCTCCACCTCTTCTGATACATTCTCCCAGCTCCCTCAGGCTGTATAGAACAAAGAAATCATAGGGCATCAACTTTATAATTTAGGCAGCTGGCAATATTTTCCCCAGGATAGGGTGAGTACGTAGCTGATTCCCCCTGGCATGAGGCTTCATTGCTAAAAGGCCTTGTGTTTTATCTGCCAGGCTTAGGCTTTGTTAGGCCCATTCAGGCTTCTCTGTATTTGAGTTAAATTATAGTGGCTACCCAGAGCCACGTACTTTTAGACGGGTAGGGGTTAGGCAAAAATGGAAAGTGTGTCATTTCCTATGCCTTGCTACTTGCTAATTGCTCGAGAAATTTTTGTTCAATTTACTGTCCCTATGCTTACTCCTGCCAGATCCTTTATTTCCCTTACTTGCTGCCTTCATGGCCTTCTCCATAGCAACAAGCTCTGTGACAAAAAGGCTGTGGTGAGAAATCGAGTAGTCTCCCCTCCCACGAGTTGTACTGTTTTCTTTTTAGGATATCTTAAAAAAGCCTAAAAGACTGCCATCAAATAATTTTCTACCCCCATTGAACTCATAATCAAATGAAACTTTTAACCCTGAACTAATTCACTGAACAACCTGCCTTCCCCTTATGTGACTCTAATTATCCTCATCTTTTGAAAAATGTCCCCTTTCATTTAGTACACTTGAAATACTGTTCATCTTCCATTTACCAAGCTCCCCTCTGCTTTTGGCTTTTAGCTTGCTCCTTAGAATTATTATGTTTAAAAAAGGGGGGAAAAACCTTCTAGAATTAAGAATCAGTGTGGAAAAAGAACAGATGAAAAAAAGTGGGAAACAGCCTCCACCCCTCCACCCACCACGTGCTGGCGTGTTCGATGCGAGACTGGTCTGCTACCCTGGAGACGGGGCCGCGCGCCTGTGGAACTCGCCTGCCTGTGTGCTGCCCCCGGCACAGATCTCCAGGAGTCATGAACCCAAAGGTGTGGTTTGGACTTTATGTAATAGATCTTAATAATAATATGAGTATAAATATGTACACAAATCTTAAGCATGAAGATCATTGAACTTTCAAAGTGAACACACTTTGTGGTATCAGCCCCCAAATGAAAAAATACAATATTACCAGAAGCCTAGTAGCCTCTTCATACCTCCCTCCAATGGCCAATCCCCCCCAAAAAATCAGTTCTGACTGGTAACATCATAGATGAACCCATTTTGAACATGACATGCATAGAATCATTACATATGTACTTTTTAGTGTCTAGCTGTTCAACCTACGTGGATGGAGTGAAATCCATCCACACTGATGCATGTAGCTGTACCTTGTGTAGCCTGATTATTTTACAGTATTTCATTATGTGAATGCAGTAGCCCACCCTTACCTGCAGTTTCACTCTCTGTGGCTGACTGCCCCCACTCCTTATCTACAGTCTTTCTTTCTGTGGTTAACTACAATCTGAGAATATTAAATGGAAAATTCCAGCAATAAACAATCCATAAGTTTTAAATTGCACGCCATTCCTAGTAGCGCAATAAAATGTCATGCCATCCAGCTCCATCCCGTCCAGGCTGTGAATCAGTGCTTTTTCCAGCGTGTTCACACCATAACACACTGTCTTCCCACTAGTCACTTAGCAGTCGTCGCCGTTAGCAGGTCAGCTATGGCGGTACAGCAGCGCTTGTTGAAGCCGCCCTTACTTTACTTAATAGTGGCCCCAAAGCATGAGAGTAGTGATGCTAGCAATTCCGATATGCCTTTATATGCCTAATCTGCATGAATTTAGGAATGGAATTCCTAGGTCATAGGCATGCATATGATCAGCTTTAACAGATATTGCCAGTTTCCCAAAGTGTCAGCGTCAGTGGACCCCCCGACTTCCAACTGGGATCCTGGTGGTCCTGCAGCCATGGCAGCACTCACTGAGTGTTTTCCTTCGTGCTGGTCTGGTTGCCGTGTGGCGGTGTCTCGTTGTGGTGTTGATTGCCTTTCCATAATCAGTCATGAAATTGAGCATCTTTTCATGGGCTTATTCTTATTGGGAAATCTTTTATGAAGTACATTTTCCCCATTTTTGGATTATGTTGAATTTTTTTTCTTGCTGATTTGTAGGAGTTCTTTGTATATTCTGGTCATAAGCCCTTTATCAGATATGTGTATTACAAATATTTTCTATTCCATATCTCGCTTTTTCTTTTAATGGTAACTTTTCATGAATGGAATTTCTTCATTTTTAGAAAGTCTAGTTTATTGGGTTTTTTAAATTTTATTTATTCACTTATTATAGAAAGAGGGAAAGTGAGGTAGAAAGAGAGAGAGGGAAACATTGCTGGGTAAGAGGAAACACGGATTGGCTTTGTCTTGCATGCGCCCCAACCGGGGACCAGGCCTGCAACCCAGGCATGTGCCCTGACTGGGAATTGAACCGGCGACCTTTCACTTTACGGGATGATGCCCAACCAACTGGGCCACACCAGTCAGGGTCTGTTACTGTTTTTCTTTTATAGTTAGTGCTTTTTGTGTCCTGGCTGTTTAAGGAAATTCTGCCTTTTCCAAGATAATAAAAATAGTTTTCTATGTTTTTTTCCAGGAACTTTATTGCTTTCTCTGTTTGGATCTATGATCTACCTGAAATTGATTTTTGTTTAGGGTGTGAGTTGAGAGTCACAATTCTGTTTTTATGTGGCTACCTAATTGACCCCGCGCCTTATTGAAAAGGCCGTGCTCCCCCCTTACCCGGCACTACAGTGTCGAGTTGGTCATAAACCAAATGACGTGTCTGGGTTTGTTTCTGGGTCCTGCCTCTTCGGTTCCGTTCGTCGACTTGAGTAGTCTTGTGTCAGCACTACGCTGTCTTGATAACTACAGCTGTTTAGGTCTTGATATCTGGTCATGCGAGTCCTCCGGCTTTATTGTACTTCCAGGTCCTTTGAACATTCTTGGCCTTTTGTATTTCCATATAAAGTTAGGACCAGGTTGTGCGTTTTCATTTTAAAAACCAGCTGAGACTTTGATTGAGATTACATTGAATCTACAGATCAATTTGGGGAAGACCCAGAGTTCTACCCTTTTTAGTTAAGCTAGCGTTTCTCAGTCTGGGGAGAGATAGAGGATCAAGTCAGTGATACCACTTGTTGGGAGCTTATTTAGAACACGTGTCAGCTCTCCCCCACCCTCCCATTCTGAGTCAGCAGGTTCAGGATGGAGCTTGGACGTGTTTGTCATTATAAAGCACCCCTGGACATTGTTTTGCTGCCGTAACCACTGGTCTCCACCACCCGTTTGAGAACCACCAGCCTAGACTATAATCTCTTTCACTGGCAGAGTACTTGGCTAAAGCCAGTTAAGGTACTGTCTGACTGATTCAGTCAGCACCGAGCCTGCTTTGAGGCTGTATTAGGTTGTATAGGGCTGCAATAACAAAGTGTGAAGTGCTGGGTCACTTAAAACAGCAGACACATTGTCTCCGCTTTGGAGGCCAGAAGTGAGGAATCAGTGTTGGCAGGGCTCTGCTGTGTAGGGGGTTCCAGGGGAGGTGTTTCCTTGCCTCTTCTAGCTTCTGGGGTGTGCCGACAATCCTGGCGGCCCTCGGCTTGTCCGTGCCATCACTCCAGTCACATGGCGGTCTTCTCCGTGTGCGCCGTCACGCCTTCTTCCCCGTGTGTGTTGGCCATCATGGCCAAATTTCTCCATTTGAATGGAACACTAGTCTTATTGGATTAGAGCCCACTTAAATGATCTCATTTTAACTTGATCGCCTCTGTAAAGACCCTACTTCTAAATAAGATCACATTCTGAGGTCCTGGGGGTTAGGGCTTCAGCATACAGGATGTGGCACAAATAACGCCCCTTTTTTATTACAAGATCAAAAGCATGTAATTCTGTAACATAACAATATCCCACTCAAGCACATCATATGACAATTTAGGTGAGATGTTCAAATTAAAACTACAAATCATTACACCCATATTATTGCCCTACCAATCAAGCAGGCCTTACTTCTGCCAGACCCTGTATCTTTTGGGGGGACCCAGATCAACCCATAACAGAGACCATCAAAAAGTTTTAGGTAATTATTGTCCCAGGTTAGAGAGAGGAAGGAAATCTAGAACTGTATGTAATAATGAGAGGCATTGCTTGTTAAAGCCAGCCCAGGCAGAAGAACATTCACCCCCGATCTCAGCTGTCCCTCCCCTACATCACTCCTCGCCCTCTGCTTGGCACTGAGAGCCACAGGGCTTCAGTTCTGCTCTGTTAACAAACCCTGAAAATGCCAAGTGCAGGTTACCAGAAAGAAAAAGAGGCTTCAGCAGTTAGCTGCATCTGTCAGCCTCTTGCTAAAAGAGGCTGAAAGGAAAAGAGCCTCGTGGAGGGCAGGCCCTGGCCATGTGCTTCTCCTGGTTCTTACTGCGAGGTCAGAAAGCCGTGAAACTGGGCAAGTGGGATTCCATCTCGGCCCCAGGCCGAGTCTTTCCTCAAAGCTGTTGCAGTGGTTTTCAGACAAGGGCTCCAGAGGGCACGATGACCTCCGCTAGGCCACCTCCCTCTGTGGGTACAGTGTGAGGTTACCTCGGCAAGAGGAAAGGGGGGGTGTGAGTTAAGGGTGTGGTGAACCAGGTTTTGTCGCGCTTGCAAAGTTTCCGTGGTACGGGGACTAGTAGATGGGAGGCGGATTGTATCAGATCGTTAGTGTTTCCCCACAGCCTCCCCCACAGCCTAGGGCTGGGGCAGTTTGCACCTGGTGGATGCTCCGTCGTGGTCTGACATCTCTGTCCTTTACCAGTTCCTTTCCTGCCTATAGTTTTAGCTGTAACAGATCTACCTAACCACTCCCCACATTGGTATTTGCTTGGTACTCTTCAGCTTGCTCTCCATTATCCTGAGATTCTGTTTCAATGCCATGGTCATGTAGAAGTGGTCTTAGGGTGGTGTGTGTCACCTTTCTGCATTCTTTGGCCCATTCTGCCCCAAAAGATCTCAGAAATAAGGACTCAGGATTTTTGTTGCCTGTCAGTATCAGAACTGAAGGCAGAATTTAAAGACACCATTTGCTGTAGCAGTGGTTCCCAGATTTTGCTGCACATTAGAACACAGGGGCAGGGATTTTAAAAATCCAGATGCCTGTGTCCTGCCCAATTAAATTAGAATGGCTGTAGGTAGAAACCAGTTGTTAATAGTCTTTAAAGATCTCCAGGTATATACAATGTGCAGCAAAGTTTGGAAACCACTGCTCCACAGATTTCAAACATGTCTGTGGAAGACCTTCCCCCAAATTGCTTTATTGTGTAATCTCAGATTTATACTTAGAATGTTAATAAAGGGCTCCTGGTACATATAGATTCTCTCTGAACCTATCTTCTCTAAAGGAATAATAACCACATTTTTGCCTTTGGGTTTCTGCTTCTGGGAGACCCCGTGCGTGATTTAATCCTTCCTTACAGTTAAATCCATGACTTAATAAATGATTGGATTGCCAGGACACATGGCATAAAAACCTGGAGGTGTTGCTGTTAGCCGATTGGAGGTTCTGCCTGCATGAAGTTTGGTAAGAGAAGAATTCATAGCATAGCAAAGCATTCTCTACTAGTTTTCACTGTACCAGACAAATTTGGGGCTAGGGTATTTTTCCTCTGAAATATGACATTCTTTACCAAAATTCCTGACATTACTTATATGGCAAACCCTTTTTTTTTTTAAAGAGTGGTTTCCAGATTAACAACCAATTTGTTGTGGAAAAGATCTTAACTAGCAGATGAGCCACAGATGGTCATCATTTCTCCTGGTCTTTTTCACTTCTGAAGGCTACTCACCTACCTTGTTACCTCCACCTCTGGTTTGCACTTTGGTCCCAGAAGAAACAGTGCTCAGGAATTTGCATACTCTATAATCGCGTGGCAAGATTAAATATTAGATGATAATATACCAGAGATCAGCTGTGGGAAAGTAAACATTTACTACATTCCCCAGTTGGTGCTTCCAAGTAGTGATACCCAGAGTTCCAAACCAGCCTTCCTCACGGGCATCCTCTTCTGCCTGCCCCTTCTCTCAACTCCACCCAGGTTCCTGCAGATACTGCTGTAGCCCGAGGTGCAGCTATGCTGGTAGGTTTCCAGAAGCTGTGGTTTATTTACTTTAGTATGACCTCTTCCTCCATCCCATCTCTAAAGAGGACTAGAGAACCGACAACTACTGTTGACTGTTGGGAGCTGAGTATTTGTTGAAGATACTCCCTCGTCTTGCCTTCTACTCTTAACATTAGTAGACAAACGTGTGTGTTATTCTCCTTTAAAAAGAAATTGGAACCACGCAGAGCCCATTAACAGGCTCTTCATCATTTCGTGGTAGCTAAAAAGGCCTTTGGCCCATATAAGAAGCCTGGGTGGGTAAGGAGGACTTGACTAGAAGAGCACAGAGCACAGCCAAGGGCATCCCCAACTTGTAGAGAACGAGGCTGCACTGAACAGTTTGGCGCCGGTGTGAAGAGTCTGTTATTAACCACTCCTGTCAGTTTGGGGCTTGAGGCTCAGCACTTTTCAGTTCTCTGTCAGGCTAAGGAAATACAGCTTCCAAGGGAATCTTTTTTTTAAGGTGACAAGCTTTTTAAAAAGAAGAAAAGAACAAAGAAAAAGAAACATGGGTCTAAAAAAGTCACAGATGATAGAACTGGTGTTTGCACACCCAGGAATAAATCCCTTAACCAGAGCTTCTGCTTTGAAATGTCAGTCTTCTGGGGTAGGGGCGTGTCAGTTATAAACTGCATAAAATATGTAATTCGGTACCAAAGGGCCGTTGCTAGCTAAGTCTGTTGATTTTAAGGCACAGGTGGACACTGTGCGAATGATCAGACATGCCATTAGAGATGGTGGCCAAAGTTGATGAGCTCTTGATCCAGTTGGTGACTCTGTTTTTATTATGAAAGTTGGTGAGTTGAAAGTTTGAAGTAGAGAAGTTTTTATACGTATTTTTGGACCAAGAGATCATCTGCTAGATTACATTGTAGTGAAAGGAGGAATGGTTATGTTTTAAAATCTTTGTTTTAAGCTGTGTTATACTGTACTTTGAATTCCAAATGAGAGGCAATAATTCTACATTTCCTACCCCACTACTAGCAACTAGCTTTTCTTCTGTTTTTTAAAAATTACATTTTTTTACTTATTTAAAAAGTGACACCAAAAGTTCAAGCAACAAAATAAAAAAATAGATGTATTTGATTTCATCAAAATTTAAAACCTTTGTCCATCAAAAGACATTCTCCAGAGAGGAAAAAAAAAAAAAAAACTCACAAAATGGGAGAAAAGTTTCACAAATCATGTATCTGATAAGGGGTTAATATCCAGAATATATAAAGAACTTCTACAACTCAACAAAAGGAAGAGAGAGAGAGAAAGAGTGAGACACAGAAGTAACCCAATTCAAAACTGAGCAAAGGACTTGAATAGACATTTTGCCAAAGACGATATGCAAATGACCAGTAAGCACATGAAAAGATGCTCAGCATCATTAAACATAAGGAAAATTCTAATCAGAACCATGATCCCTGGCTGGTGTGGCGCAGTGGACTGAGTGCCGGCCTGCGAACCAAAGGGTTGCAGGTTCGGTTCACAGTCAGGGCACATGCCTGGGTTGGGAGTTCAGTCCTCGGTTGGGGCATGTACAGGAGGCAACCAAGTGATGTTTCTCTCTCACATCAGTGTTTCTTTCTCTCTCTACGCCTTCCTATCTCTCAAAAATCAATAAATGTATCCTTGGGTAAGGATTTTTTTAAAAACATGGAATTAACCTGATCTAGCAATTCTACTCCTAGGTATGTACCCTGAAGAATTGAAAACAGGTGCTCTAACAAAACTTGTGCATGAATATTCATAGCAATATTATTCACAATAACCAAAAGATGGAAACAACCCAGTGTCCATCAACACATAAATGGGGAAACAAAATGTGGTATATACTTACAGCGCAATATTACTGAGAAGTAAAGAAGAATAAAATTCTGATACATTCTACAATGTGGATAAACCTTGAAAAAAAATGTGCTAAGTGAAATAAGCCAGGCACCATAGAACAAGTATTGTGTGATTCCACTTTATGAGATAATCTAGAATTGGCAAATTCGTGAGGACAGAAAGTAGAATAGTTACTAGGAGAGAGAGGGCATAGGGAACAGGGAGGTACTGCTTAATGGTTACAGAGTTTCTTTTTCAGGTGATGAAAATGTTTTGGAACTATCTTAATAGTGAAGGTTCAAAAAAAAGGTAATGGTTTTTTTATTGTTGAAAATTCAGGGAACAAAGCTAAAGGAGAAATCATATACCACAAAGAACATCAGAAATCACCCAGAGTTAGGTTTTATAGGTTTCATAACCACTATTATGATTTTGTTGTATCATCCATACATTTTTGTTGTTTTATTTTTAGCAAATGGGAACCCATCTCCGTCTATATGTAAATTTCTTTGTTGGGAGAGGAATATGTCAGAAATATTCTCCTGTAACATTAAATGGTCTCCCATAATGTTTTAAATAACCACACATTATTCCATGTTAAGTATGTATTATGATTGATTTAGTCAAGTTATATCCTTTTTTATGGCTTAAAAAAAGATACTTCCTGCCCTGGCTGGTGTGACTCAGTGGATTGAGCACCAGCCTGCAAACTAAGGGGTCACAAGTTCAATTCCCAGTCAGGGCACATGCCTGGGTTGCAGGCCAGGTCCCCAGTTAGAGACATGTGAGAGGCAACTAACTGATGTATCTCTCACATATTGATGTTTCTCTCTCTCTTTCTCCTCCCTTTCCTCACTCTCTAAGAAATAAATAAGTAAAATAATCTTTTAAAAAAGATACTTCTGAAAATTTCCAGCTCTTTAAGAAGTGAGCTTTATTTCTCATATTACCAGTAAAATACAGACAAAGGAAAAACACCTTTTATGTTCCATAATAAACCTTGCAGCTTTGGGATTTTGAGATTCTATCTTCTTGGTGCCTTTTGCTTGCTTTGACATTTTCCTTTTCTTCTGGCCTCTTCTGCTCTGTGTATCTTTCCCTTTGCTGCCAGTATGCAGCTTTATTGCTGCTTCTGTTTCGTTTCTGGTGGGGGGAGGTCAAACACAAAGTCAGTAACCTGCATCTCAGCCAAAAATAAGCCTACAAGTATTGATGTCTTTCGCTCTAATCTACAATTGTATTCTCCAGTGCAGTACGTGGACCGTTTAGTCTTTCACACTTGGAAATTTGAGCTGCTGAAAACCAAGAAAGTATATCTCCATCCTGCAAAGAAAGCATGGTTAAAAATACAGGCCTTAGTTTAGAGTCAAACTGATTTGGATTCAGATTGTGGCTTTCCACCTTATTTAGCTAGCTGTGTAACTAACATTGGAGCAGATAGCTCCGAGCTTCCATCTTTTCGCCTGTAAAATGAGAAGGATAATACTTAGGGGGCTGCGGAGAGGACTGAATATCAGAGAATATATGGAAGACTCTTAAGCGCAATAAATGGTAACTGTTATCTTGAAAGCCGTCAAGGCTTCACAGAGATGTTGTACACTCTGACCTCCAAAAAATCAGAAAAAGCAACAGAGGATTTAACCCGCTGTGTCTGGGGCTAAGCATCTTTACTTTTTCTGTCATCAGGACTTGGGAAACCTCCCCCACAGCTTAGCGAGAGTGTATCAGAGTCTAGTCTTAACTGCGAGGGCAGGTTCAGTGTGCGGTAACAGTTAAGGTCCGGGGTGCTACTGATAGTTCATCTGGTGGGTGCAAGGCAAAGATAGATGCTTAAATCTACAACAGATTTTGTCTGGCAGCAAGATGTAAATAAAAGGCAAGAATCTGAATTGACATCAGCTTTGAGCAAATTCAGAAATTTGCTTTTAAATTTGAACCCAATGACATAAAATACGTGTATGGTGGATTTGGTTTTTACAGTCATTGTTAACCCTTAGATGAATTTTGAAAAAGTAGAATTATTGTCACTTTAAATGAAATATCAGAAATATAGGACTTGGTTTCATTGTATTTGTGGTTTTAAAAACTAATTCAAAATCTTTACACTACATTTTAATACCAGAAACTTACTGCTGTGTAGAATGGTGTCACTTAGGCTTGTTAACGTTCCTTCTCTGAATCCCAGCACACACACTCACATGCACACACATGCACACACACAAAGTTCTACTAGAAATTTGGTGAACCACACCGGGTTGAGAATCACAAAGTAACGGAGATTCTTTGCAAGAAGGAAGAGTAAGTACTTGCTGTCAGCTCACCAGCTGGAGATGAGATCTGATACCCATCCGCACTCTGCCCGAAGGGTCACACCAGTAGCGGGGGCTGTTTATTATGTTCATTAGCTACTGAGCACCTACCAAGTATTTAAGAAAAAAATGTAGGTGTTATTTCTTTTCATATGGTATCATTGGGGTTTTGGGAGGGAGCAGGTGTTACTTTTTATTTTTACATGCATACATGAAGTGGCACAACATTCAAAAGTTACAAAAAGGTTAGACAGTAGAAAGTAAATCTTCCCGTGTCTACTAGCCAACCTGTCCTGAAGCAACACAGTTAAAATTTCAAAGTGCAGTTAGCAATATTGAGTTGGCCAAAAAAAAATCTGTTTAGTTTTTTCCATAAAATAAAAGACATTTTTCACTTTCACCAATAACTTCATTGATTTGGACATTTTGAGTATGTCAGCTATCTCCCACTATTGGCTTCTAGTGGGTGGAGGCCAGGGGTGATGCATCTTCCAATGCATCAGACAGCCCCACAGCAAAGAATTATTTGGCCAAAACGTCAGTAGTACCAAGAAACTTTGCAAACCACTTTTGGCACATGCTATCAGTCACAGCACCTTCTCCGTACATGGCACAAATCTTTTTTTGCATTTCAATTGCATTTTTACCTTTCTTGCAATAATAAAGCATAATACACCAAGAATGTTGCATATTTTTCCAATATTCTATATTTAAATGACTACACAAAAATTCATGAATTTTTATTTTTTTTAATGCACATTGATTGATATGACAGCTGTCACCGTATAGTCTAACAAAATTGTTTCAAATGAAGTTAAGGAAAAGCACTACCGGAGTCACCGTACAGAAAAAACTAAACGAACTTTTTGACCAACCCAATATCATTTTTAAAATCAGAATACGTATCTAGAGATGGAGATGTAGCAGACAGGGATACATTTGGGGATATCAGATAAGAAATTAGGTAAAGTAAACCATTAATTTCTGAATCAGTAAGTCACAACAGACAATATAAAATTTGTATCTGGAAGCCTTGGGCTATGACAGTTGAAGAAGATAAGTTTAGAGGAGGCATAGAAAATTCGTAGGTGAAAGATACCATACCTGCAAGGCAGGACAACCTGTGAGTTAGAAATGTTTTAAAGGGAAAGAGGCCCTCTCTACCCACTCCAGTGACTTGTCTTTAGTATCCCAGCCCCCTAACAGCAGGAAGCCGAGGAGCTGAGCCCAGGTAGAAGGAGAGACCCTACACAGGATACTGGAAAAGGAGACTGCAGCACACAGGGGTGTCCGACCCACAGCCCGCCGGCCGCAGGCAGCCCAGGATGGCTGTGAATGTGGCCCAACACAAAATCGTAAATGTATTTAACACCCTTTTTTTTTTTTTCCCCATCAGTTTTCTGTATTTAATGTGCGGCCCAGTGTTTGTGTATTTAATGTGCGGCCCAAGACAACTCTTCTTCCAGTGTGGCCCAAAGGCACCAAAATGTTTGGATACCCCTGCCAGAACTTGGAGGACAAACCTTGCAGAGTTTATATCTTACCTAAGACTGAGAATAGCTAACATGATTGTGAAATAAAATATTCGTTTATTATAATATGTGTTTGGGGGGATAATTGGGGAAATCCTTTCCCATTTATTTAAAACTAATAAAAAATATAAAAACACTGTTTGGTAATGGCCCAGTAGAACCTATTTGGTAGTACAGAATGAGCTCTATAACATAATAAAATGTATGTAAATTACAATACACAGTCTCAGGCCCTGGACAGTGTGGCTCAGTTAACTGCGTGTCACCCCACAACGCTAAAGGTCATCAGTTCGAGGATTCCCGGTCGGAGCACATGCAAGAGGCGACTGATCGATGTTTCTCTGACACAGCAATGATTCTCTCCCTTTCTTTCTCCCTCCCTTCCCCTCTCTCTAGAATCAATAAAAGGAAAAAAAATTTAAATATGTAAAATCAAGATAATAATATAAATTTTATATGAATTTTTACCAACAAAAATGCATACATTAAATATAAAAAAGACTGTGGGGAAAGAAGCATGGAAATTGTGTAAAATGAATCAAGTAATTAAATACCAAAAAAGAAACTGAAAACTATACTTTGATTCTTACATAGTCGATGAGCAGCAGCTATTGGAGCAGAGTGAATTAAGCAACCCGGCCCACCAATCAAGACTTCTTGTCTTATTTTCTGTCTATAACTTGCTCGAATGCATAGGTCAGTAACAATTAAGGAGTATTTATTTAGCATCAAGTATTGGGCTAGCTTCTTCAAGGCCTTCCTGTTCTCTGACACAGCCTCAGCTCATCACATGGTTTCAGTCTTTCTGACGGGCGCCAAGCCCATCCTAGATCCCCTATGATTTACAGAACCCTTCCTATCCCTTCTCTGCTCCGTCACACTCCATGGCTACACCGCAGTACGCAGCATATATGTTTTTTTAACTATTAATTTTATGTATCTTCATTTCCCTCCCTCCAAATAGAGTAAAACTCTCAGTTCAATGTAAGTTTTGAATCTCCAATAGCAAGCACTTGGTACAGTGATGGGGTCTAGTAAGTAACATATAGCTTTTGATTTCCTCTGTTGCTATTGCATCCATTGTATTTACCATAACAGGAATTAAAACTGAGAAACTCTTACAATGTGTACTTATTAACCTATTTAAAAATAACAATAATAAACCTATATTACATGTTAATATATTTATGAAAACTGTAGTTTCCTTTTTTAAGTATATTTTATTGATTATGCTATTACAGTTTGTCCCATTTTTCCCCCTTTATTCCACTCTGCCCTGCACCCACCCTCCCACCAGTATTCCCATCCTTAGTTCATGTCCATGGGTTGTACATATGAGTTCTTTGGCTTCTCCATTTCCTATACTATTCTTAACCTCCCCTGTCTATTTTGTACCTACCAATTATGCTTCTTATTCCCTGTACCTTTTCCCCCATCCTCCTCCCCACTGATAACCCTCCATGTGATCTCCATTTCTGTCATTCTGTTCCTGTTCTACTTGTTTGCTTAGTTTGTTTTTGTTTTTTAGGTTCAGTTGTTGATAGTTGTGACTTTGTTGTCATTTTACTGTTTATAGCTTTGATCTTCTGTTTTTTAGATAAGTCCCTTTAACATTTCATACAATAAGGGCTTGGTGATGATGAACTCCTCAAACTTTACCTTATCTGGGAAGCACTTTATCTGCCCTCCCATTCTAAATGATAGCTTTGCTGGACAGAATAATCTTGGATATAGGTCCTTGCCTTTCATGACTTCAAATACTTCTTTCCAGCTCCTTCTTGCCTGTAAGATTTCTTCTGAGAAATAAGCTGAAAGTCTTATGAGAACTCCTTTGTAGGTAACTGTCTTCTTTTCTCTTGCTGCTTTTAAGATTCTCTCATCTTTCATCTTGGGTAATTTAATTGTGATGTGTCCTGGTGTGTGCTTCCTTGGGCCCAACTTCTTTGGGACTCTCTGGTTTCCTGGACTTCCTGGAAGTCTATATCCTTTGCCAGATTGGGGAAGTTCTCCTAAGTTATCCCAAAGGTTCCTAAGCCTCTCCTCATTTTTTTGAATTCTTGTTTCTTTATTCTGTTCTGGTTGAATGTTTATTTCTTCCTTTTACTCCAAATTGTTGGTTTGAGTCCTGGTTTCCTTCCCTTCACTGTTGGTTCCCTGTATATTTTTCTTTATTTCACTTTGCATGGCCTTCACTTCTTCCTCTATCTTGTGACCATACTCAGTCATTTCTGTGAGCGTCCCGATGAGCAGTGTTTTGAACTCTGCATCTGATAGGTTAGCTCTCTCTTTGATGTTTAGTTCTGTTTTTGGAGTTTTGATCTATTCTTTCATTTGGGCCATATTTCTTTGTCTTGGCACACCAGTCAGAATGAATGTTTCTTCTTTAACTCCTTGGTTGTCGGACTTCCTTACAGTTCAATTTTCTGACAGTTCTGGTTATTTTTGTTTTTAAATGTGTTGTCCTTCTTTTGGTTGTGTGAGGAGGCAAGGTGTATCTACCTATGCCTCCAGCTTGGCCAGAAGTGAAAACTATAGTTTCTAAAACAAAAATATTTAGTGAGAAAAATAGCACTGTTTTACATTTTTTGCTAATCTTTTGATGTCTGGCTTAATAGATGACAAGCTAGATTTTCGTATATACAGGGTCCAGCACAAATAACGTCCCATCTTTATTACAAAATCTTCTATTACAGAATCATAAGCATGTAGTTCTGTAACATGATAATATCACACTCAAGCATGCCATGTGACATTTCAGGTGAAATGTTCAAACTAAAACTATAAATTAGTACACCCATATTATTACCCTACCAACCACACTCAAGCAGGCCTTACTTCTGCTGGACCCTGTGTTTCTGTGTTCACTATTGAAATAGCACACGTCATGAATCCTCTGGAAAACTTACCTGCTCTCATGGGAGAATAAAAATAAAAAGACAAATTTGTCTCAGTACTATTGTGAAAATAGTTTTGATTTTGTAGACCCCTTAAACCTGTCTTTGAGATGTCCAGGGCTCCCTGAATCCCACTTTGAGAACCTCTGTCTTCAGCAATCACTCTTCATTTTTTTCTGTCCAGGAGAGCCTTAAAGAAGCTTGTTCCATTCTGTAACAGTGTCTGGGCATTCTCGCTTGGCACCTGTACTGAGACCTTAATTACTCACGGGTAGAAATAACAAACTCAAAAGAGTACAAACAAGTCTTCAGTTTTGAAAATTGTGTTTGTTGGACTTCGACCACATACACCCACACACACACACTGCCTTCCAAGCCCCCGGACAGACGAGTTCCAGGGGGTTACCAAACATGGTTTCGTCTGGCTGGGATTCCTCTGGCTACTCGCTGGAGGACTTTTTGCCATGGATTTTGAGTTCCACATATAACACTCTTGAGAGAATCATGTAATTAATTGATGGGTGTGGGCTGTAAATGGCCACGAACTCAGATGAGAGGACCTGCAGGGCCTGATGATGCAGCTACGTTAGTGCTTCGTAAGTGCTACATTAGTGGGCGCGAGGACTTCCCCATCTGGAGTGGGTTACCAGAAGGAGATTGGGTGGGACACAGAGGTCGGCAGCAGGGGGAAGAGTGCCACTGCGAGAAGTGTGGACGTATTAATGGCAAGAAAAGTACCGTAACTGCTGACAGCCAGAGAGGAGAATGAAAAGCAAAACCCAAAACCTCAACAAAGCGATTTGGCCCAATTAACAGAAGGCTGTTAACCTTCAACACCGTAGTACTCTTACCATAGGATGATCCTGTCTAGAATAATGTCCTTGTGTTGTGAAGAAAAAGGTTAACCTAGCCTCTGTATAGAGTCCTCGACTTATAGATGGCTTGTATTTCAGAGTCAATTTAATTTTCAAGACATTTTCTTGAAACTCAAAATATTTTTCTGTGAAAACAGTTAAACAATTGTTATTTTGAGTCCCAAACTGATTTTTCATTTTTATCTGTTCAGCAAACAACTGTTAGTGCCTAATATCACCGTAAGGATTTCAGTTAGCTCTCCGTTATAGCTGACCTCCCCTTTATCCAGGGAGTAGCTGTGAACATCAGCCGAAACTGAAAACTCAGATTGAAACAAGATTTAGAAGCAACATAAACGCAAATGTTGATGTTTCCCTGGGAAACCTCAGTTACCTAGTGTTCGGTCACACGGGACCTCACGCCCCTGCCTTCCTCTTCTCTGTCCCGCGTGTTGGGAGCAGGCAGCTGGCCCTGTTTATCTTTGCTCTCCGGCACCTAGTGCAGTGAGTTCCAACAGTAGGCTCTTTATAAATATTTGCTCCCAGCTCAGGAGTGGACCTTCGTATCTTCTCAGCTGTTTTATGTAACTTCAGTACTGAGCACAATATCTGGCAAATAATAGAAGCTTAGTGTATATTTGCTCCAGGAAGGAATAAATAAGTGAAATGAATTCTTTGCCTACTCAGGATAAGACACTGCTTCAGATTATCCATTGTTATGTAACAGATTACCCCCAAAATATAGCAGACGAAAACAATACTTATTATCTGATATATTTTCTGCGAGGCAGGAATTCAGGAGTGTCTTAGGTGGCTGGTTCTGTCTCAAGGTCTTTCATGAGGTCACAGTCAAGATGTCAGCTGGGGCTGCCATCATCCAGAATCTCATTTGAGGCCGGAGGATTCACTTCCCTGTCAGCCCATCTCGTGGCTGTTAGCAGGATGCCTCCATTTCTGGCCTCGTGGACCTCTGTAGAGCTGCACTGCCTGAGTGGCCTCACAGCATGGTGCTGTCTTCCCTAAGAGGAGTAATCCAAGAGCAAAAGCAAGGAGCAGCCCTCACTGCCCTTCATTGCTTAGTCTGAGAAGCCATACACGCTACTTCCACCACATTCTGTCTATTAGACATTGCTAGGTGCAACCCACTTTTCACGGTGGGGGAATGAGGCCTCACCTTTTAAAGGGGGAAAGTCAAAGAATTTGTGGACATAATTTTAAACTGCCACAATCACTCTGATAATATGAATTGAATAGAGAAGTTACCCATTTAAGGAAATAAGACAGAGTTGCAGAGGTAATGTCTGTCCTGCCACTTGAATGCCCCTTTCAAGTTCAATATTGCCTGCAGTCTTTCCTAAAGGGAAAAATTTAAAAACATTTTTAAATATTCCTACCAAAATTAATAACTATTTCTATCTTTACTTTTTTAAATAAGTAATACATGCATATGGTGCAAAATTTATAGGTAAAATGAGCATAGAATGAAAAACAAGTTTCTCTTGCTTGGAAAAAGACTACTATTATATCCTTCCAGAGACCTACTATACACTTATAAATACATATTAATTCACTTACTTGTTACACAGATGGTAGCATACTATAGTAACAATTCTGTACCATACATTTTCTTTGCTCACCTGCATATCTAAGTATTTGTTCTATATCAGCTTTTTATAGTTCTTTCATTCTTTTTAACAGCTGCATAGTATTCCATTGTGTGGATGTACAAAAATGTACTTAATGAGTCCCTCATTGAAGGGCATTCGGTTTGTCTCCCATCTTTTGTTGTTAGTCACTATTGCAACAAATGCCTTGCTTTTTACACTGAGAATATTTATGGGTAAATACCTGTAACGTAGGTATTTGAGGGTGAACCAATTTCATACACCCACCAGGATAGATAATGTGATGATTTCCCCCTTTAGGCGTAGTAATAATATAGAAAGCTCTAGAAATTTCACAATTTAATTATCTTGAGCTTAATTACTAAAACGAGCTGCAAAAACTGTGTGGAGCAGTGTTGCCAATAAACAAAGCATCGTATACATTGTTCCCAACACAGTCCCCTGGCTCACCGTTGATGCGCTGCCTGGTCGTTGTTTGTTGATTAGTCTCGGGGGAGGGGCACTCGCCCTGCAGAAGTTAACTAACTGAGCTGGTTACCATATTCCAGAAAGCTTTTAAATTCTCAAGAGAGTAGGATGCTACTGAGGGAGAACGCACTCTGCCTGTTGTAGATCATGCTGATGTTCTATTGAAGTGTAACAGAAACAAAATGCACAGATATTAGTACATGGTTTGATGAATGTTTACACATGTGTGTAGCGTGTGACCACTACCTAGGTCCAGAATTAGAATGTTCCCAGCACCCCTGAACAGGGGTGTCAAACTCATTTTCACCGAGGGCTACATCAGCCTCGTGGTTGCCTTCAAAGGGTCAAATGTAGTTTTAGGACTGTGTAAAAGTGACTACTCCTGAACAGTTAAGCAGGAGCTCAATGCTGCCACTGGGTAGCAACAAGGTGAAGGGCCAGATTCAGCCTGCAGACCTTGCGTTTGCCACCTGTGCTCTAGAAGGTTCCCTCATGCCCCGTCCAGTCAATACCACCCCAAACGGTAACCACCATTCTGACTTTTTATCACCATGGATGAGTTTTCTATCTGGAAATGTGACCACGTGGTATGTACTTTTTTCCGCATCTTCTTTCACTTAACGTACTCCGTGAGATCCATCCGTGCCATAGTGTGTGGGTGTAGTCCATTCTTCAGTGCTGTGAGCACTGCATCATAAATATGCCGCAATTTATTTGTCCGTTCTACTTTTTGTGGACATTTGAGTTGTTTCCAGTTTGGGGCTATTGTGAGTGAAGCTGCTATAAACATTCTTTTGCATGTCTCTTGCTGAGAATAAGCTCTTATTTCTAAGAACTGCTTGGCCATAGGGTAGGTATATGTTTAGTGTTAGAAGATCTGTTTAGAAATACATGAGTTTTGGTAGAAATAAAATAGTCTTCCAGAGTGCTTTTACCAACTTATATTCCCACTCAGTAAAATTGATTTTCCAGGTAAATAATGCCTGAAGTGACACGCCTTATACTTCATGCCTTGTATTTTCTTTACCTTGAGTCTTTGATCATTGTTAAAACTTCATGGGAAATGTGATTTTTGTACTTTTTAAAAGTCACTTACACATTTAAGTGCTTGAATTTCGTAGCCTCTCTTAGAACCGTGGAATTTTAGTGTTGGAAGGAGACTTGAAGGTCGTCTAGCCCAGCCCTCTCATTTCACAGAGGAAGAGATTGAAACCCGGGAGGGTAAAGTGGATTGCTCGGAGTCACACAGCTAGTTGCCGTCTCGGCTGGTTGAAGGAGATGCTTAGCCCACAAAATAAGCCATTCATTTCAAACTCTAGTAAGACGCCTTCGACTTACTGTGAATAAGGATGAAACTCCTTGTGAGGTCTTATTTCTTTGAACAGAATTTCTGGAGAGAAATGAGGAACATCCATTTATTTAACATAGACTGTTTATTGAGCACCTACTAATACACCAAACATGTTTCTAGTAGTTACAGATACAGCAAGTATCCTTGCCCTCATGGAGTTTACATTCTAATAGGACTGAACAGACAATAAACAAGATAAATAAAAGTTCTTCTGTTGTCCATACTGATAAATACTGTGGGGGGAGTAGGAAAGGGGACTCGGGAGCATGTAAGTGGGAATTAGGGATAGCCTCACTGAGATGATTTTAAGAAAAGAGTTGAAAGAAGTGAAGGGAGAGTAAGCTTTGAGGATATGTTGCCGGTAGATGGAAAGGCAAGGTCAAAAGCCATGAGGGGGGAGCGTGCCTGTTGTGTTCGAAGAGCAAGCAGGGCGCCATGCTGGAGCGGAGTGAGAGCCGGTTGTGGGAGGTGACCTCGATCAGGGAGGTGGTGCAGGACGACATCACGGGAGCCCTCTGAGGTCACGGTTAGAATTGAGGCCTTTCCTCTGGGTGAAACGGAGAGGAGATCTCGGAGGGTTTTGAGCAGAGGAATCGCAGGTATGGTTTAGGTTTAACAGGACCTCTCTGGCTCCAGCCTGTGAATGGATCGGAGAGGGACAAGGACGGAGGTAAATTAGGGAGCCGTTGCAGTAATTTAAGGAGTTCTTGGAGCTAGGGAAGTACGGGTAGTGAGATGTGGTCAAAATCGGGGTATGTTTGAAGGTCGAGCGAACAAGATTTGCCTGTCAGATGTGGGACTTGAGAAGAAGAGAGGGGTCTAGTAAAACTCCGAAGGTTTTGAACCTGGGCCCCCGAAAGGAGGATGATGCCCTTACCTGAAATAGGGGAAAACAGAGCCAGTTGTTGGTTCGCTGGGGAGGAGGTGTCGGGGAGAGTGGATGTCAGAAACTCAGTTGGGGTCACGTCAAGTCTGAGATCTCTATTTAGACATTAAATGGAGGTGTCAAATTTTTAATTAGATGTATGAATCCTGGAGTTCAGGGGGAAAGGTTGGCGCTGGAGACGGAAGTTCAAGAGTCATCAATGAGACATAAAGAAACAAAAAAGATGCTGGGGAATGATCAGAAGAACAAAGGGGAACCAAGAGAGTGCGATGTCCTTGTCCTGGAGGCCCAGTGAGGGAAGTGTTTCAAGGAGAGGGGTCAGCCGAGCGTGCAGGTGCGGGACCCCTGAGAGACAGTGTGTGCTGGCAGAAATGGTCCGCGTGAGGGCCTGGAGACCCGCGCAGATCTGTCCTGAGTACGCAGCTGTTCCAAGGCTTTCAGTTGTCCTCTGAAGCACAGCAGAGCTGCTTTGGGAACGGGTTTTGTCTCAGCGCCGCACTTCCCCCCCCCCCCCAAACCTGGGGGACTTGACTGCTGCCTCAGCCCTGAGTCCCTCCCCTTTGATCTGCCCCGCGTCCAGCAGCCTTAGGAGGAAGGGTACTCAGCACTCCACAGCTTACTGTGTCAGCTTACTGTGTTATCTGGGAGACCCTCGGGAGCCCTGAAACCTGGAGAGACACGAGGCGCGATTTATTACTACTAGTTGTAGCATTACTACTATCTTCAGACGAGCCACGTCTTTCCCTATTTTGTGAACACTTGCTCAAAATAGGAAGCTTTATAAAATGAAAATCAATTTTTCTCTTTCTCTTCAGCCTACTACTAAAGCTAGGCCTAAAGCTAGGCCTAAAGCTAGCCCTTCAGAGAGAAACTAGGTCTGTTAAGTGTTATTTTTCTGCCTTTTCTTTCCTGTCCTCTTAGTCTCCCAGCTGTCTCGACTCAGAACCTTGTAGGAAGAGAGTTACACTTCAGAAAAATGTTTGCTCTGACATTTAAACAAGCCTCCATTTTGTTTTTCCATGCAGAATCCTTCCTCCCCCCTCTGCCGTTTCCAGCACTCTGTCTGCCCTGTCTTGGTCTCAGCTCATTCATTGTTGCTAAGGTTTGCAGGTCATACCAGAGGAAGAAGGCAGATTTACAAATGTGTTCCTGCCCAGCTGTTTCGAGAGTAAGACTAACATTGGTCTTCTAACTGTATGCCTGCTCTTTCTTTATACACAGCTGTGCTCATCTGCCCTTATTACTGAGGTGCCTGTCTCTGAGTCTTACCTTGTGTAGAAATAAATAGATTCTATTCCTGTTCGAATTGGTTCCACAGTAATCAGAGCAGCCCACCACTGGGAGGAAACATCCATTTGGAATCACTTGTTAATAGCCAGAGAGAATTTAGCCTGGTTGCTTTCTTAGGTTTGCCATGTCCCTTAAGATGCCAGGGCCCTAGAAAAGGGTAGAAGGGATGGGAATCCTGTCCTTTCCCCTCCAGGTCTCCCCTCTCCCCAAGACCCCCCTGCAATCTTATATATGTTGTTGTTTTTTTTATCTAAGATGAAGATAAAGGGGCACTTTGAGGAAATTGTGTAAAATGAACCAAAATCCACTAGAGATAGCTGTGCAATACCTTAAAGATCTCACCACTGGTAAATAATGAGACTTTTGGTAAATTACTTAACCTTTCTGGGCTTCCATCTCCTGGTCTGCAGAGCAGCTGTAACAGTCCGTGTGTGGCGGGAGTGTTGGGAGGACTGTGCTTTGTCCTAACGGCATGCCGTGTTCGAAAAGCAATTAAAGACTAAATATTTGATAAGCTAATGAGTATGAAAACACCTAGCACATAATAGATGTTGAGTAAATGCTTAAATGAGACTCTAATGGGCCAAACTAGAGTTCTTTCCTGCTCTAATTTTATTAGATTGAGACTTTCTAGTAGGATAATAATCTTTTTTTCCCGCAGGTTCCTTCTCTGATCTGGTTTTATGACACAGCATCCTAAAATCTGACCCCAAAAAGCACAAAGGCTAAGTAATAAATAAGGCCTTATTTAGAAGCGTGCCCAAAGTTCAGGGCGCAGGTCCCGACACCCATGACGTGTCCCAGCACTTTCTTTGTGTTGACATACTAAAAGCCTACTATGGGCTAGTTATTTAACTTAAAATCTTATTCACTTGTTTTAATTCTATAGCATAGAGTTAAAACTCTGAAATTCATAGAGGTTAACTGTCTTGTTCAAGGTTACACTATAGCAGAGCAAGGATTTGGACCAAGGTAGTCCAGCCCCAAGTCCAGTGATCTTTAGACAGCCGTCTGCATGAAAGAAGAAAGCAGACATCAGGGAGTTACTACTAGGAGTAACGGGCCCTAGGAGTGGAGCGATGAGTCCGAGCATTGTGCTGGTGTGTGACCGAGACAGAGGGCTACCTCTGGAGTCCCCTGACTTACTCTCTAGATACATTGAGAATGTGCCCTGGGACTTCCGATCAAAATGACTGCGTCCAAATTTTTGATACGTCCCCTCTGGTCCAAACACATAGCAAGGGCTGAAGTATATCAAGTGAAAATCAAAGAACATATTTGGGCTCAAAAACAAAATAACCATCTCCAGCCATCAGAAGTAAGAGAGATGTAAGTCACTGAGGGAAGCAGCAGGCCTGCCGGCCTCCAGAACGGGCAGCAGAGATTGGTGCCTGGGGATGAATTTCTGAGCGATAACTGGACACTGAAAACGCCCCTAAAGAGACAGAACTTGAGGCCAGGGCAGTGAAGTGCCGACCCCCAACCAGCCTCATGAAAGGAGGCTGTAGAACAGTTCATGGGGGGGGGGGGGTAAGGAGTTGTGAGGAAGTGTGTCGGGCTGCCTGCTGGCTCAGTGATCAGAACTGTGATATCCCGAATTTCTTCCAATGGCACAGGCCCTTAGAAGACCTGTCCAGACTAGATTCTCAGGGGACTAAATGGGAGAAATTGCAAAGTATGAAACAGAGCAGGGCAAAATCAGTAATGAAAACATCTCACTAAAAAGAGTCTTTGAACCAAAATTTCGTATAATAGAAATCTAAAGCCAACAAAAATTACCAAGCCCTGAGCAGTGTGGCTCAGTGGGTTGGGCGTCGTTCCGCAAAGTCAAAGGTCACAGGTTGGATTCCCAGTCAGAGTACCCACCTAGGTTGTGGGTTTGGTACCTGGTCATGGAGCATGCAGTGTTTCTCACCTCATCGATGTTTTTCTCCCTCCCCTTCCCTTCCCCTCCCCCTCCCCTTCCCTTCCCCTCTCTCAAAAAAAAAAGAGAGAGAGAGAGAGAGACAACCAATAAAATTTAACTAGGACTTCCACTTTGGGAAAGATGTAGTGGACATAAAAGAAGGCAGGCCGGCCCTGGCTGGTGTGGCTCAGTGGACTGAGCACTGGCCTGCAAACCAAAGCGTTGCCGGTTCAATTCCTGGCCAGATCCCGCACCTGGGCTGCAGACCAGGTCCCCAGTTGGGGGTGTGGCAGGAGATACCTCTCCCTCTCTTTACCCTTCCCTTCCCATCATGGTGGTGAGTTCCCTGGGTTTCCTTTTTGCCTCATATCTCCCAGACATGGAGCTGAACATTGTACTTAGGGTGAAAAACTGAATGCTTCCCCCGCTACCCAAGAGCAGGAACCAGGAAAGGATGCCAGCTCTCACTGCTCCTATTCAGCATAATACTGGGAGGTCTAGCTGTTGCAGTAACACAAAATAAAAGGCATACAGATCACAAAGGAAGAAATACAGCTGTAGTTATTTGCACAGTACATGATTGCCTACACAGAAAATCCCAATGACTATATAAAAAAAAACTCCTAGAACTAATAAGCGATTTTAGCTAAGTCATAGAATATAAGATAAACAAAGCCAGTGTACTAGCTATGAACACATGGGCACTGAATTTTAAAAATACACCATTTACAATAGCTCAAAACAATTAAACACTTAGGAGTAAATTTATTTTTTAAATCCCCACCCAAGGATATATGTACTGATTTTAGAGAGGGGAGGAGGGAAAGAGCGAGCGAGCGAGCGAGAGAGAAAGAGAGAGAGAGATCAGTGTGAGAGGAAAACATCAGCTGGTTGCCTCCCTACGCTCCCTGACCAGGGATCAAACCCACGACCTGAGTGTGTGCCCTGACTAGGAATCAAATCTGCAGCCTTTCAGGGTACAGGAAAATGCTCCAACCAGCTGAGCCACCCAGCCAAAGGCAGGAGTAACTTTATTTTTACTTACTGATTTTAGAGACAGAGGGAGGAAAGGAGGGGAGGGGGGAGAGAAAAACATCGATTTGTCGTTCCAGTTATCTGTGCACTCATTGGTCGATTCTTGTGTGTTCCCTGACCAGGGATCAAACCCGCAACCTTGGCGTACTGGGACGATGCTCTAACCACTGAGCCTGCCTGGTCAGGGCTACTCGAGAGTCAAGTTTACAAACATCTGCAAGATTTGTGTGCTGAAACTGCACAATGCTGGTAAAAGAAATCAGAGAAGATCTAAATAAATAGGGAGCACATAGTAGAGATGCCAGTTTTTCCCAAATCGATACACAAGTTAATGCGATTTCTGTCCAAATTCTGCAAGATATTTTGTGAATATAGATAGAATTATTCTAAAATTCCTGTGTAAAGGCCAAAGGAACTAAAATAGCTAAAACAGTTTTGAGAAAGAATGAAGTGGGAAGACTCAGATGGTTGTAGAGCCGCAGTAACCAATGGGACTGTGATATTGGCAGGGGACTAGACGCCGAAACTAACCAGTGGAGCAGAGCAGGGACCCAGAAATAGACACACAGATACACACACTGACCTTGGCAAAGGTGCAAAAGCAGTTCTTGGGATGAAAGGTAGCCTTTTCAACAAGTGGTGTTGGAACAAAGGGACCATCATGGGCAAATAAATAATCTCATACAAAAATTGACTCAAAATGATCCAAGGACTAAAACAGAAAACTGTAGAACTTCTAGGAAAAAAACCTAGAAGAAAGTCTTCAGTGGGCAAAGAGTTCTTAGACTTGCCACCAAAAACATGACTCATAAATGGCACAAAACCTTGTAAATCATTGAGTGGAGGGTACATGAGTTTTTGTTAGGTTATTCTTTGTATTTTGTAAGTATATTTGAGATAACACACAATTCTTTAAGGATGTGTGTTTTTTGTTTTTTATGTTAGAGAAGAAGGGGGAAGGGAGAGAAAAATATCGATTTGTTGTTTCACTTCTTTTTTTTTTTAAGATTTTATTTATTTATTTTTAGAGAGGGGGAGAGAGAGAGAGAGAGAGAAACATCAATGTGCGGTTGCTGAGAGACATGACCTGCAACCTAGGCATGTGCCCTGAGTGCGAATCGAACCTGCAATGCCTGGTTCGCAGCCCGCGCTCAATCCACTGAGCTACACCAGCCAGGGCTTGTTTCACTTCTTTAAGTTACAAAAAATACACCTTAACTGGACCATGAAATCTTTGCAAGTGTCACCCATGCTAAGGGCCCTCGTAGCGCTGCAGGCGGTCCCCACAGAGCTCTTCCGGCCCAATCCCGTCTGTCCTGTGGGGACCCATAGCAGCCCTCAGCTCTCCTGCAGGAGCCAGAATGCTACTCAAATGGAAAACACTCTTCTCAGTGGCCAGAAGGGCTTCTCTTGTCTATATCTGAGTCCTCTTGTCTTCCAGGGATGTTGGTGGTGAATGTAACGTGGAGGAACAAGACGTATGTAGGTACACTTCTTGACTGCACACGGCATGACTGGGCACCCCCCAGGTGAGCACTTCGCGGCTTTTCAGTTTCCGTTTGTCTCAGCCCCTGGAACCAGTGATCCCTTGTACCTTCATCCTGCTGGGGTCAGGCAGTTTTCAAAAGACAGCCACACCAGCAGACTCTTGGTCGCCTGGCAGTTTCCCTCACTAGCAAAAGATCCCCAGCTTTGGGGTGTACAGCTGAAACGAGTATCAACTGTCATTGAAAAATAAAAATTATTTATTTAAAAAAGGAAGAATTTAAAAAATTAACAGCATCTCATAATGGTAATTTTCACCGTAGATATCATAGATGTGTTTCTATAAAATAAAAGCTTTTTCCATATGGGGTTATGGGGGGAAGACACCCAGCTTTTAAAGAACATTATGGTGCAAAGACAAGGGGAGGCCCTGTGTTCATCTGGAATGTAAGAGAAGTAATGAATTAGGCATTGATAAGCTGGGTAGAAATGGGGAAGAGGAGGTCCTGTTTAAACTTTTCCTTTCCTGTTTAAACCTTTGTCTGGATTTACTGAACTCTGACTGCTCCCTGTAGTCACCCTGCAACCAAGGCAGGAGAGCTAACTCCCGGTGAACAAACATTCGGTCGTCATCCTTTCTGATGGTAGCTGTCTCTCAGAGGTTTAAACTCAAGAATATTTTAGGGTTTTTTTTTTTAAAGATTTTATTTATTTATTTTATTTTAGAGAGAGGGCAAGGAAAAGAGAAAGAGAGGGAGAGAAACATCAGTGTGTGGTTGCCTCTCGCGCACTCCCTACTGGGGACCCAGCCCGTAACCCAGGCATGTGCCCCAACTGGGAACCGAACCGGTGACCCTTTAGTTTGCAGGCCAGCGCTCAATCCACAGAGCCACACCAGCTGGGGCTATTTCAGTTTTTTAAACTCTGCTAGGGTTTCACAAGGATGTTTGCAAATTTCAGTTTGATCTTAAGATTGACATTTGAGTGAATGGCACCTCAGAGCTTGTCCCTAATATTAGTTTGAAGTCTTCCAACGTTTGGGGAGCCCAGATGTGGGGGAATAGTGTACAGCCAGTGTGCCGGCAGCACTCCAGGAGCTCCCCACTTGGAGTTCCCACTCTTTCTGAAGTTCCTTTAACAAATCATATTCATCGAAAATGATAGTTACCATCTGGACAGTTCTTCTGGAGACTGCAGCTAAACTGGTTTAAAGACATTTTCTCTTTTTCAGTAATATCCTGTTGTGTTTGTCCTTTGCCCAGGTTCTGTGACTCCCCTACCAGTGACTTGGAAATGCGGAACGGTCGGGGCAGAGGTAAACGCATGCGCCCCAACAGTAACACACCTGTCAGTGAGACAGCTGCAGCCTCTGACAGCAAAGGGACCAGCAGCAGCAGCAAAACCCGGGCAGGAGCCAATAGCAAAGGCCGTCGGGGCAGCCAGAATTCCTCAGAGCATCGCCCACCTGCCAGTAGCACCTCTGAGGACGTCAAGGCCAGCCCTTCCTCAGCAAATAAGCGGAAAAGCAAACCCCTTTCAGACATGGAGCTGAATTCTAGCTCAGAGGACTCCAAAGGGAGCAAGCGTGTCCGTACGAATTCCATGGGCTCAGCCACTGGCCCCCTCCCTGGGACCAAGGTGGAAACCACTGTTCTAGACAGAAATTGTCCCTCCCCGGTCCTGATCGACTGTCCCCACCCAAACTGCAACAAAAAGTACAAGCACATCAATGGGCTTAAGTACCATCAGGCTCATGCCCATACAGACGATGACAGCAAGCCGGAAGCAGATGGAGACAGCGAGTACGGAGAGGAGCCCCCGCTGCACGCAGACCTCGGGAGCTGCAACGGTGCCTCTGTCTCACAGAAAGGCTCCTTGTCCCCTGCCCGCTCAGCTACCCCCAAAGTTCGACTCGTAGAGCCCCACAGCCCTTCTCCTTCCAGCAAGTTCAGCACAAAAGGCCTCTGTAAGAAAAAGTTGAGTGGAGAAGGGGACACAGACCTTGGAGCCTTGTCCAATGACGGCTCTGATGATGGACCCTCAGTGATGGATGAAACAAGCAACGATGCCTTTGATTCTTTGGAAAGGAAGTGTATAGAAAAAGAAAAGTGTAAAAAAACCTCTAGTTTGAAACCTGAAAAGATGCCTTCCAAGAGCTTAAAGTCAGCCCGGCCCATCGCCCCGGCCATCCCCCCGCAGCAGATCTACACCTTCCAGACCGCCACCTTCACAGCAGCCAGCCCTGGCTCCTCCTCCGGCCTGACCACCACGGTGGTCCAAGCCATGCCCAACAGCCCCCAGCTCAAGCCCATTCAGCCCAAGCCCACTGTGATGGGAGAACCTTTTGCAATCAACCCTGCCTTGACGCCAGCCAAGGACAAGAAAAAGAAAGACAAAAAAAAGAAGGAGTCTTCAAAGGAACTTGAAAGTCCTCTGACTCCTGGGAAGGTGTGTCGAGCAGAAGAAGGCAAAAGCCCATTCAGGGAATCATCGGGAGATGGGATGAAAATGGAGGGGCTCCTAAATGGCTCGTCGGACCCCCACCAGAGCCGACTGGCTAGCATCAAGGCCGAAGCTGATAAGATCTACAGCTTCACAGACAACGCCCCCAGCCCTTCCATCGGAGGCAGCAGCCGCCTGGACAGCACCACCCCGACCCAGCCTATGACTCCCTTACACGTAGTGACTCAGAATGGAGCTGAAGCCAGCTCAGTCAAAACCAACAGCCCTGCCTACTCCGACATCTCTGATGCCGGGGAGGACGGGGAGGGCAAAGTGGACGGCGTCAAATCAAAGGACCCCGAACAGCTGGTTAAAGAAGGGGCTAAGAAAACTCTTTTCCCCGCTCAGCCACAGAGCAGAGACTCCCCATATTACCAAGGCTTTGAGAGCTACTACTCTCCGAACTACGCACAGTCCAGCCCAGGGGCGCTGAACTCCGGCAGCCAGGGAGGAGTGGAGAGCCAGGCCCTGAAGGCGAAAAAGGACGAGGAGCCTGAGAGCATAGAGGGGAAAGGCAAGAGCGACGTCTGCGAAGACAAGAAGCCGGAGATGAGCGGCTCCAGCCAGCAGCCCTCGGTCATCCAGCAGCGGCCCAGCATGTATATGCAGTCCCTCTACTACAACCAGTACGCCTACGTGCCCCCCTACGGCTACAGCGACCAGGGCTACCACGCCCACCTCCTGAGCACCAACGCCGCCTACCGGCAGCAGTATGAGGAGCAGCAGAAGCGGCAGAGCTTGGAGCAGCAGCAGCGGGGACTGGACAAGAAGGCGGAGCTGGGCCTGAAGGAGCGGGAGGCAGCTCTCAAGGAAGAGTGGAAGCAAAAGCCCTCGATTCCACCAACTCTCACCAAGGCCCCCAGCCTGACAGACCTGGTGAAGTCAGGACCCGGCAAGGCCAAGGAGCCAGGGGCTGACCCTGCCAAGTCGGTCATTATTCCCAAGTTAGATGACTCTTCCAAACTCCCCAGCCAGGCCCCAGAAACACTTAAAGTGAAGCTGAGTGAGGCCAGCCACCTAGGCAAGGAGGCTCCTGAGGCTAAGACAGGTGCCGAGTGTGGGCGCCAGGCAGAGGTGGATCCGATACTCTGGTACCGACAGGTAACTGTTCTGGGAAGAAATAGAAATACTATTTAATTGTCTCTCTTCCTCACAATCAAGGCTGTCCTGATGTAGGAGGTCAACAGAATACAGATTAGTGGGAAAAATCTATAGTTTTAGGGATTTTTTTTACCCTTGTAAATGATTTTAATGATTTCTTAAAAGCACGTTTACATCTGTAAAGGGTGTTTTCCCATAGACAGGAGAGGCCCGGGCACGTTAGCTGGCTCTGCCTAGGGTTACAGGACTTCCCCAGCAGAGCCGAAACTGGAGCCCAGGGGTCCGGATTCCCGGTCCGCTCCTTGGGTCCCGTGGAGCGAGTTCGTGCGATCTGTCCGTGTTTAGATTGCACCTCGCGCGTGCACCTCGCAGACTGAGTCACTTTCAAAAAGATTTTCTAGGAAGAGGTAGAACCAAGACTTGATGTCACGTCTCGTTCTGCTCAAGAGACCTAGGAAGCCTTCCCTTCCCCCCTGGTGCCACAGTTAGACCTCTCACCCCCGAGCCTGCCCTGGTGCAGTGCAGCAACCCAGACAGCCTCGGAAGGGAGCAGCCTCTTCTGTTCAAAGAGTCATTTCCCCAGAAGGTTGGTTCTGTCCCAGAGGAGACCCACTGATGGGTTTTCCTTTCCTTTCCCCACATCTTGTCTCCTTTTGGTCAGGGAGGGGACAGGCTTTTTAAGCACAAGGGACCGGAGTTCATTCTAAATGATCGGTAGAGGTCCTGACCACACTCTGCCCCAGGCGTCTGGTATTGTCTGCTTCGGTGTTTCTGCTGGGACCCTGGGCTTAAATCTTTCCCCCCTGCCCCCCTCTTTTGTACAACGCACTCAGTGCACATTCTGTGGTTGTTGTAGGAAGCAGAGCCCCGGATGTGGACATATGTTTACCCTGCCAAGTACTCAGACATCAAGTCAGAAGATGAGCGGTGGAAAGAGGAGCGGGACCGCAGACTGAAGGAGGAAAGGAGTCGGAGTAAGGACTCTGTCCCCAAGGAGGATGGGAAGGAAAGCACAAGTAGTGACTGCAAGCTGCCCGCGTCTGAGGAGTCCCGCCTTGGGAGCAAGGAGCCCCGACCAAGTGTCCATGTGCCTGTGTCCTCCCCCCTCACCCAGCACCAGTCCTATATCCCCTACGTGCACGGCTACTCCTACAGCCAGTCCTATGACCCCAGCCACCCCAGCTACCGGGGCATGCCTGCCGTGATGATGCAGAACTACCCAGGTACGGCACCCCTTCCGGCAGCCGTGCCGTTGAGCGGGAAGGGAAGGGAAGCAGAGATTTCAAATCCAGTTTTCTTGCTAGTCCTAAGGCTGTTTGAGGCTCGGGTAGGTGACAGCCCTTTTTTGAATGTGACGTTCTGTGAAGTGGCCACTCTAAACCCAAACTCCGTGAATGACCCCTAGCTACAGTCTGTGGGACCACTTCTCCCCCCTTGCGCCAGCTAGAGGGTGGCCTCTACAGTCATTTTTCGTGGATAACTGAGCATAAAGCCCCGCCCTTTGCCACCGCTGTCTTTCCCCTGCTGGGGTTTTTTAAACATGAATTCTACGTTTCGCAGGAAACTCAGCACTGTGGAGAACACAAAAGAAATAGGGAAGACTGGTTTCTCCCCTCAAGGAGCTTACAGCTTAATCCTAGCAGGAGAGACACGTGGGACAAGTAATATTCAAACATTCAATGCATGTGTTCATTGGCAAGATCACGTTCAGCTGGAAGGCTGGAAGGCAGCAGTGGGAAGTCAGATTGTGGGGCAGCCCAGCTAGAAAAGGTTCAGCTTGAGAAAGATAAACTTTTTATACCGCTATCCGTGAGTGCTTGGGAAGGGGGACACAAAGTAGGAGTTTGTGTTTCTTAATGTGTTAGAAGAAAATGACCTTATTAACTCCTCTCACTGGTTCCTGTTGGCTCAAGAGCTGTGTGTGGCACTTCTGGGGTGGGAGAGAGTTTCTTTCGGTCTTTAAAGCTACCACCTGCCTTCAGGAGAGCAGCCTCAGTAGCCTGGATGTTCTGGCAAACTCTGGGACAAGTAGGCCTTCAGACGGATGGGACATTGTCTCACCCTGCAGTTTTCCTTCCTCCTGTTAACCCCTGTTCATCTGTATAAAAATAATAGTTCCATCCGATGGGTGCCTGATCTGGCCGGGCTCGTGCTAGGCATTCATGGACTTTACATTATTTAGTCCTCCCTGTCACCCTGTGAAATAAAGTTCCAGATCTTCATTTCAGTAATAAGGAAACTGAAGCTCAGAAAGGTGGTCAGCATGCTCAAGACTACCCAAATGGGGAGTCTTAGAGGGAGGGTCTGAGCCCAAGGCCATCCGCCTCCGTTTCTTGTGACCACTCCACCCGATTGTGCCCTCTCCAAGGTGGATCTCGGAGACTGGGACTCTGGGGAAGTTGATTCCCAGAGATTGTCATGTTCCTAATATCCCCGAGCTGGTTTTGCCTCTAGAGCTCAGTAAAGAAAGGACAAACTACTAGTCTCAGCCCAAAGACCCCTGGGTGGAAACTACCCGTGCCTAGGGAAGCTGATGGTCTCCTAGCCACGCCCACTAAAGCAGTTTCTTTTACTGCTCCCATCTCTTTGACTGACTGATTTCTCCTTTCCCAGGTTCCTATCTGCCTTCCAGCTACTCTTTCTCCCCATATGGCAGCAAGGTCTCAGGGGGCGATGATGCTGACAAGGCACGAGCCAGCCCCAGTGTTGGCTGTAAATCCAGCTCAGAGTCCAAAGCCCTGGACATCTTGCAGCAGCACGCCAGTCACTACAAGAGCAAGTCCCCCACGGTAAGGGGGCCACAGTTACACTGGCTGTTAGCAAACGCCAGTGGGGCTGGAATTGGGCTGGCAGAAGGTGGGCAAGTTCAGGTCCTAACCACAGTGCAGTTGGGCTAATTTGACCTTGGCTTCCCCAGGCACCACCTTGATTCTTAGGGGTCCTGAATGTTTTGTTTTTTAAGATTTTTTTTTTTTCAGAGAGAAGGGGAGGGAGGAAGAAAGAGAGAGAAACATCAATGTGTGGTTGCCTCTTGTGTGCCCCACACTGGGGACCCGGCCTGTAATGCAGGTGTATGCCCTGACTAGGAATCAAATCAGCGACCTGTGGGTTCACAGGCAGGACCTCAGTCCACTGAGCCACACCAGCCAGGGCAGGGGTGGGTTCTGCATGTTTAAAGGGCCATGATTTGAGCTCTGGGTGTCTTGCTCTCACATGTGTGGCTCAGAGTAGTGATTTTGTGTCTGCTTTCTTTCCCAGATAAGTGATAAAACTTCTCAGGAGAGAGATCGGGGAGGCTGTGGGGTGGTCGGGGGCGGCGGCGGCTGCAGCAGCATTGGGGGAGCCGGCACCAGTGAAAGGAGTGTAGACCGGCCCCGCACCTCCCCTTCCCAGCGCCTGATGTCCGCCCACCACCACCACCACCACTTGGGGTACTCCTTGCTCCCGGCACAGTACAACCTACCCTACGCGGCAGGTGAGCTCAGTCCCCACTGCCTCTCCCTTTAACTCCGCCCCAGTAGCGTTGCCCACGGCAAGGGGCCTCCAGTGAGTTTGGGGGGTATTTTTGGTTTTTTGAGCTTCTAATCTGTCAGAGTCCTAGCCTCCTGCAGACCATCAGTAAAGCACGTGACATTTATTTCCTCCCTTGGAGCTTGGGGATTCTCAAACTCCTCCAGAAAATTGGCTTTTGTATTCAAGAGAATAAGGAGCAGGTGTTCCACAGTCAAAGAGAAACAAAGAGCTGAAAAATGGAGCCCTCCTGTCCATGCCCAGCAACTACATCTGACCAAGTATATTTTTTTGTCAGCACTCCAAAATCCAGCACAGTTGGGAATTTAAGGAGAATCCCCACCCAGCTGATGAAAAGAAAGTGCTTATTAACGGAAAGGGTCTGGGGCGCTGCACTAACCCATCCCCTGTTCACGCAGGGCTCTCTTCTACAGCCATTGTTGCCAGCCAGCAAGGCTCAACTCCCTCGCTCTACCCACCGCCCCGGAGGTGAGAATGGTAAGTAACTGTGCTTCGGGGCAGCACACCGAGTAGGGAGAGCTGCTGTTTGGGTCCCAGAGGGTCTGTGGAGCCTGGGTCTGTGGGTCTGTGGATGGCTGTGTGGGGTCAGCCATCTGGAAATGGTGGAACCCGGGCCAGGCCTCCTGTTTGAGTCTCCCCTGAAGCCATGAGCATCTGAGAGGAGCTGGGGAACACCTGTCCTCTCCGGAGACCTGTTGCGGCCTCCCCTACAGTTCCTTTTCTTGGAGCGCCACCTTGTGGTCATTGTGCCAGCCAGCTGAGCACCTGGTTATCTGTCCATGTTTCCCTTGCAGAACACCAAGTGCCCGGATAAAGTCAGCTTCACGGGCCGGAACTGGCTCACCCAAGGAGGTGATGGAGGTGCCATTTTAGACATCAGTTAAATGGTGTTGATCATCCTGTTTGCCGTGTTCCCACCATGACCGAAGGCAGACCCTTGGCTATCTCGCCTCCGCCGGGCCCCCGGACTCCCCCACCCTCCCTCTTCCTCGGGAGCTGGAGAGCTGGTACTTAGCAAAAATATTTATTCTCTCGGCCACAGTCGTGACTGTTGTGGCCTTTGTGGAGATGAAGGCACAGGGAGCAACCAGGGGAATGTGGCCTCAGCCCAGAGAAGTCACTGCTCTGTTCCCCAAACCCGAGTCACCTGCCGGAGGAGCACCGCCCCCCAGGGAGGGCCCCCCCAGCCCTGGGTAAGGTCCGAAGACAGCACAGCAGCCATGCCCTCTCACCATCATTGCCACCGTAACCAGACCCTGCATCTCCCCGGCAGTCTGGGCCCTGGGAATTGGCAGCACGTGGAGGAATGAGAATCTCAGGAAAGAAATTGGGGGCTGTTTTCTCTATAATTGTGAAAACAAGGTCTTCAAATATGAAGACTTCTCCCCTCTCCCATGAGCACATTTAAATGCTCAGAGCCCAGCCTGGAAAGGAAGACCGAGGTATCTGCCCCCACCAAGGCCTTGGGCTGCCCGTCAGGCAGAGGGCCAGGGATCCCCGGGGACACTGGGAGTCAGCTGGAGCTGGAGAATGAATGGAGTCTGTGAAATAGAACCTGCGCCCCCACCAAGTCCTGCTGTTTCTTAGCCGACACTTGCCCTTTTCTCTCTTCTTTCCTGACCCCTTGGTGCCTTTCCCAGGGGCAGCCCCACACTGATCTCTCCTCTTCTTCTCTGCTGCTTGGTTCTGGAGACTCAGGCGGGTAAAACGGTTTTCCCCAGCCTGGGCAGCCTTTGAGTCTGCTGGGTCACCTGAGGGCAAGGCCCAGAGGCAGTTCTTAAGAGATGTCCTGTCCATCCAGCCATCTGAGTGTCCTTCTCATGTAGGGCCACAAAGACAGACAGCCCAGTTCCCCTGCACACAGTACATGGTTTTATATCTCAGCCTGTAACCCCGTGTGTGCCAATATGAACCTTGTTTCTTGTAACACAGATTTTTTTGTTTTAGGGGCCACTGACCAGGGGAGGTCATGTGTTCCTCAGACCCTGGGATGACACATCCAAGCCGTCACTCCTCTGAGCCACGGAGTGCGCTCAGCGGGAGCCGCGCTGGGAGGCAGCAGACATCTCTCTGCTCTCCTTAGAAAGCAGTCACCCCGCCCAAGCTCTGCGCTCTGTGTGCTGGGCACGGACGGTGACTTGGTAGCTTTGTTGGAGTCACTTCTTCCCCAAGGCGCAGGGAGCTTTAGCTCTTACTTTGCTTTTGAGGTGTCATCCCTTTGTTCTCCTCCTCTCCTGTCCTTGACCTTCTGGACTGAGAGAGAGATAGACTGACAGACACCAGCCTAGGCTACGGAGAGGTATTTGTGACCAGAGTGCCAAAAGTGACTGTGTGAAAGCGGGGTCTTGGCTCTGACAGCGCAGGGTGCAAGGCGGAGGGCAGTAAGCAAGCACAATGTCCTGCGGGGGCTGCTCTCCAGGACCGCTGAGCCCTCCTCCAGGGAGCCTCAGGCTCTCTTGCCCAAGAGGAACCCTTCTGGCCTGTAGACCTTTCCTCCAGGTTTTATGTTCTTGTTCCAGTTGGGTGCTGAGCCCATCCCCCAAACTCGCCATTTTAGGCCTCTCGGCAGGCCCCCAAGCAGCCTCCCTCCTTCCCTCTGCCTCCCGCCGCCAAGGCGGGCAGTGCTCTGGCAGTGACTTCCCTTTCATCCGCAGAACAGTTGGTGTGGACACCTCCCCCCACCTCACCCGAGTCACCACCACCACAAGGATGACTCTGAATCTCAGCCTGAGTGTGCCCTCCCACACTTCTGTGGGGTGAAGCCAAGGGCCTCTCTTCCTGTTGGTTTTTTAAATATTGTTGTGTTTTGTATTTGTGGTGCTGGCTTACAGCGTGCTCTGTACATATTGTAAAGAAATCGTTTGGAGTAATTTTTCCCCATCGGGTGGGCATGGTCTGCATTCCTGCCCTTTCCACTTTGTTCTGTAACAGAGAAGAGGAAATTCCATATTAGCAGGGCAGCCTTGGGTTCTAAGGAAGGGAACAGCTTTCTTCTTTCTTTCCCCCCTTAAAAAACATTTGGCTCTTGGATCCTGCCCGGAAGAGCAGGTAGAAGCCAGTAACAGCAGGACAGCACTGCCTCTCCCTGGTCCCCGACCCTCCGGGTCTCAGACCCCTGCCAGGTCCAGTCTCCCTTCCCTGCAACAGCAGGAAGCAGCAGCAGCAGCAGCAATGGAGGAAACAGATCCTTGACGAGTGCTGAGTGAAGGATTTGCTGTCCCCCTCCAGCCTCTACATGGGGAGGAGAAACACAGGTGACAGAACCTGTGGCACCCATGACCTGGTCAGAGGGACGAGACATGCAGCAAGGATTCCCTCTCTACCCCCCCACCCTCCCCCGCCGTGAGCAACACCTAGAAAGTTTACTGCTAAGGCCCCAGATCACCAGACGGAGGCTCTCGGAGCCCTGCCACCCCCTCCCCACCGCCCAGGAGTCCAGGCCTCTGCCAGACATGGCTCACGGGGCCCCGCAGTGCAGTAGCCGGAGGAAGTGCACCTCTTCCCCGGCCAGGACAGGCAAGGCCCGGAGCTGCTGTCGGGATGCACATCCTCCTCTTCCCTACTCGAAGCGTGTCACCGCCCTTCATCCCCTTCCCGTCGGCACATGTATGTGTACATGTATGAAATTTCCTTATCTCACCCTCTCCACACACCTCAAGGTCAAAGGACCACATGCAGAAAGGTTAAGAGGGCACACCCCATGAAATGAAATGGTAATTCTTGAATCTCTTCTCTGCCGGCTCCGAGGTGGGGGTGGGTGACTTGGCCTCAGTAGTGGGAGGGTAAGATTGCAGAAGGGCTAAGAGTTGTATACAGGCTTTGAGGTCATCGATGTCACTAATTGTCCCACATACCCTATCACCATCCCACTGTCTATTCTGATGCCCCCCAAGATTCCACTGGGCAGCTAGCTGGCCCCATAATTCTGGGCCTTTGTTATTTGTTTTATTACTAGGGCATTCCCAGGATGATTTCTAATGATCCTCTGCCACGGGCCCCTCCTGGGATTGAGCCCCTCCCAAGCCCCGTCCCAGCCCCTCCTGCCCCAGCCCACCCGCTTGCCTTGGTGCTCAGCCCCCCATTGGGAGCAGGTTGGGGCGAGCTGGAGGCCCGGGCTGGAGGGGCAGTGTTGCTGTTCATAGCCTTTGTTCCATTGGCGTTGCTTTGTTGGATTTAATTTCAGTCTTCCTGATTCTTCCCTTCTGTAAAGTGTACATTACCAAGTTCCTTGTTTTTTTATATATATATATATAAATATATATATATACAAACTGTACTCTTTTTGCCTTTGTACATTCAGGCAAGAAGAGAAAAATAAATCTTTTTAAGAGACAATCACAAATCTGTGAGGGCTGCTGGTTATTTCTCCTGGAGTTTGCTGCTGAGCTGCCACCTCCTTCCTCCCTACCTTTCCGTTCTCAGCTTCCCCATCTTCCTGGCCCTGCTCCATGTGCATCCTCAGCCCCACCTTCCCTGGCTGAGGGCAAGCTGCTGAATCCAGTGTCCAGACTACCTGCCCTGCAGTCCTCTCCTGCCCAGCAGTGCTTTCTAGCTTGGCCACTGACTTCCCCGGGAGCTTTAACCTGTGTCCTGGCCTCTCCTCCTTCCCCTTAGATCCCCCTTCACCGAAGTGGCTTTGGACCCCTGGGTACTCTGGGACCTCCCAGAGACCCTGGTTTTGGACACTCACCTGTGAAACTATGCAGCTAGGAGCTTTCTGCCCAAGAGTTTGCACTATTTCAACCTGCTTGGGAGTTAGAATAGATGGTTTTTTAGGAAATAAGTGGGAAACTACCCCCCCAGATTCCAGCCTCCAGAGAACCATTCCTGTCGGGGGGACTTCCGGGCTGTCCCTTCAGAACACGTGCTAAGGGTTTACGGGTCAAGAGTGCATGATCAGAATCTCAAAGGGTGGTGCATCCTGAAACAGCCCAACCAAATCATTGCACCTCTTCAATTTTACCCTTTCCCTCTTGATTTTCTCCTCCCCCTCCGTTTCCTTTTCTTAATTGGCTCTGGAACTGAAGTATTTTTTAAATTATTTGTTGTATTTATTGAATAAAGTTTTTAATGTCCCTGTTCTTAAATTTAGACTTAGTTTGCCTTTCACATCTCCCCTATCATCCCCCAAAATATTCTACCATTAAGTTTTCTTTAATTGGAGTGCAGATTTTGGGTGTCTACCATAGTTCTTTGCTGTCGGTGGTCTTATCTAGCAGAGGGTTTTTGTTTTTTTAAGGTAAATCTTGCCTAGGTTTCTGATTTGATCTAACTCCAGCTGTTTTAAAGAGGACCCACCAGTAGGTGACAGCAGAATCAGGCGTATTTCTTGTCCACTCTGCTAGCTTTGGGGACAATAAAGGACTGAGTTTTGTCTTGGTTCTTCACCCGTCTTGTAAGTTCCTTGGGTTTGAGTTTTACCATCTGAAATCTAAACTGCCTACATTAACTCGGCCGTTGCCAGCATTCACGCGGCCGTGCTGTCCTTTTTCAGCCACTGCCTTTACACTGCCTCCGGGGGTTGTCTGCTCAGTGGAGGACATCTTCAGGCCCTTCTTATTCCAGCTGACCGGCTCTAGGCCCAGACGACTCCTCATACCGTGGAGGGGCGAAGGTGCTGAGCTCGCTTCTTTTAATGAATCTTCCATCTTTAATGGAACCTAGGTAGGTTCCAAGGTTAATGACTTACCCTGTGTGAGAGCACAGTTTTCAGAAAGAACAATGTGAAAGTGGGCCAAAGACCCAGAGAAAGTGAAGACGGCCACAGCTCCACAGTAGAGAGTGCCAGAGCTACAGGAGGTGAAGAACAGGCCCAGCACCTCACTTAGGAAAACAGAAGAGGAAATGCTAGTAAGCCCTTGAGAAACTGAAAGAAGACCACAGGTGACGAGTCCCCCAGTCCCCTCCAGTGACACGGAGGGCTTCCTCATCAGGGGCAGGCTGGTGGTGTAAGGAGAATGGTGGCCATGCCTCAGGGCCCTGGGCCCTGAGAGGAGAAAACCATCTTCCTAAGGAAAGTGTTTGCTGCTTCCTTCAAATACCTCCAAAACACCTCCAGGAGTGGGAACATCAGCTCCATGCAAAAGCCAGAACCCGTCAAGACCCAACCTTCTATACGAAAGACCACCCAAGAACGCCTTAGCTCCCCAGGACCAGCCTGTGTGGATGAAGCTGCTGTGTGCACATCTGACGCTGCTTCTGGCAGTGCGCCCCAGACTCCTAGCAACCCCATGTTTGCGTGCGGCGCGGCCCCAGAGACCTCAGCCCGTTCGTCTGCTCTGCTGCGCTGTGGCTTTTCTCCTGAGAAGCGTGCATCACAGCTCCACGGGGTTCGGTAGGCTCTAGACTCTACAGGCGGGAGTGGTGGGAGGCTGGTCCTAGCACAGGAGTAAGGAACAGACCAACCACAACTTTAAATCAGTTTATTGACACAGAAACACAACACACTTGCCTCCCTGACACCCCCACCCCCCTCGCCCAGACTAGATCTCTCCTCCTTCCTCCCCCTTTAGAACAGCTGTTCCTTGAAAACAGAAAAGGGCAGGCCACTTCAGCAGCCCCAGTCCCACCTCTAGGCCCTGTGCAGCGAGGGTCTCAGGCACTGCTGAGAGCCTGTCAGAGGGCTGGGCGGGGGCGTGCAGTTATCAGCACTGTACTCAGCAGGCAGGGGCATCCAGTTCTTAGGAAGGTTCCCCCTCAGCCCCCGGGCCCTGAGTCGCTGTTCTCTTCCTCTCTGCTCTCTGTGATAACTGGGAAGGAGACATGCTGGGGCCTGGGCCTGTCGCCAGGACCGAGAACTCCTGGCCGTGAGCTGAGAATGGAGTTTGGCTAGTATTTCTTAAGGTCCAGGCACCCTAAAAAAAGCCCTGGTGGTGGGAGTGAACTTCAATGCCCCTATTAAAAATGCACCGACAACATTAAACAGATTAAGCCAGCTTAACCAAATGCCAGGATAACAGTAAGCTGTACAGAAGGAGGGGGTCCAACCGGCTTTCTCCCGGCCGGACACAAATGCACACAGAGAAGCCCAGGTGGCGTGTCAACAACAACTCAAGGACACTGCTGCGCAGGGGCCAAAAAGCCAATACTCGGGCGCCCCTGGGGTGACAGGAAGCAAGGAGAATACACAAGTCTTAAAAACCAGAAAGCCCCACAGCTGGGGAGCCTGAGCCTGACAGTGCTGCCCACCGGCCCTCCGGGCCCTGCCCTGGACCCGGACAGGCCCTCCCCTGTGGGCAGCGCCCTCCCTACACATCACACAGCGCAGTTTAAAAGCTTCTAATGCCAGTTCATAAACATCTTCATTTACTATTGGTGATTACGTGTGAATAATATGTTTATACTGTTCTTTATGGAAAACAATTTCAACAAGTCAACTCCAAGAACACAACAGGCAACCCTCACCCTGAGCCCCTCAGCGCCCTTCCCTAGACAGCAAGGAGCCCCCACCTCTGCCCCAGGGCTGCCCGGCTTCCCCTCCTTCCCCTCTGTGGCTCTTGGGCAAAGCATCCTCTGACCATTAGTCCTCATCGGATGAGTTCTGGTCCAGGGGGTAAACCATGAACATCACATCTGGCCGAGAGGGGACACAGGGATGGCCTGGACGTACAATCTCAAAGCCCAAGAAGCTGAAGGTCTTCAGGAGTGGAGCTGCAGAAGAGAAGTGTAAAAGGGTTCTTACGGGAAATATAAGAGTAGGGTCAAATCAAGGAAAAACCCAAAACAAAAATGGAATAAGTAAGTGCCAGGCCTGACTGAAGACCTTCCGGGCACTACCCCCCATGACCACCGGGTTTTGTACAGGAGACTCAAGGGTCCCACACCTCACTATTCCGGGAGGCAGGTCTCAGGCCGCTCTGACCCTCACCTCTGTCTTCCCGGCCCTTCTTGAAGCAGATGAAGACGCAATTCACCTTCATCTTCTCTTCAGCGAACTCCAGCAGCGCTGACAACCTGCAAGGGAAGGAGACAGGCTCACTGCCCACTCTGTAGACCTCGCACCACCTACTCCCGAAAAAGGCTCTTCTGCGGCTTACAGCCCCATTATCAACAGAGAAACTTCAGGAGGAGGTTCCTACTTCAAGATCATAGGAGCCTGAGTTCAGAAAAGGATAAGCCACAATCTTTCAGAAAAATGTTGTTGCGTGATCTTTTCCTAGAACAGGGATTCCTCTTCTGAAACGAACACTGACCGGCTTAACTAATGTGGTTCATGAGACGCTATGGGGTCTCAGAAGAGAACCCAGTTTTCGGGGCCCTTCCCAAGTTGCCGAGTTTGAAAATGACTGCCTGCCACTGAGGAACTCCTGGGTCCTAACACCGCCAAAAGGGGTCTCAAGAGGCTAGAGCCACTCGAGAGAACTCCGTCCTCAAGACTGTTTCTCCCACACCTGACTGCTTGGAGGGTCCAGCCCAGTCCAGTGAAATCAGACTGGCTCACCGAGTTCCCGGCCTTTGGAACCGCACCACTGTGTGCTGGCTCAAGGAAGGCTTAATGTCTGCTGGGAACAGTGAAACATGGGTGATTAATGACAGGGATTTGGTGAATGTGATAATGACCTGTTTTAATGATAACCTAGAGCAGGCCTGTTTTACTGGCTAAAAATAACGTGTTTCAAATTCAAAATGCATCTGCTTGGGAGGCCTGGAGCTGGGAAGAACGCAGACTCCCAGCTCCCATTCTCCCCAGTGAGCGTATGTGCCTTCCTCTGGAAAGGGCCCTCTCCCCCCATGCGCTCCTTCCCTTTCCCCAGCCCCTGCTCCTTACCCTTCTTTGCTCCCATCAGCTAATAATCCATCTGGAATTTCTACAAACAGGCTCTGGCTGGACAGGACTGCATCCCAGGAAGAGACCGTCACCTCGGTGACCTCATACTGGAAGTGGACGATGTGAGGCTTCCCATCGTTCGCAGGGAGGTCCTGGGTCACAGTGAGCTTCTCGTCCTGGGAGGAGATTAGTCAGCGGACCACGTCACTACTGCTTCTGGCCACACTGTAGGCTCCCTAACCTGGGCGGTGATGAGTCCCCTACCATCAGTCTCAGGGTAGCGTGGGGCAGAGGACACAGTGAAAATGGAGAGCGACATGCTGGCCGAGTATCATTCATCACTCAGCAGGCACTAGGCCTGGCTGGCACTAAAAGCCAGTGTGATGGGAGGGGAAATATTTACCAAGTGTCCGCTAGATACCAAATATTGTACATGGTGCTTTCCCACTTTTCAACCACAAGCACTGGAGGTAGGCGTTAATATCGCCGTTTAAATCTGAGATACTAGAGACCCACACAAATTAAGCAACTGACCCAAGGCTCCATAGCCAGTAAATGGCACAGCTGAGATTCAAACCAGGTCTCCCTAACTCAAAGCCCGTGCTTGTCCCCAACACCATACTCTCTTCCTTCCCTCTGAAAGAGAAACGTCAGAAAGAAGAAAGATGTGTGTGGGGCTTGGCGGTGGCCCAGACCAACCAAAGCCTGCTTTCAGGTCCACTGCGGAGTCCATGTTGTCTCCTGGCCACAATCTCGAGAGACCAGAGCTCAGCTGCCCTGCTCCCCTTCAGTGCCAGTCTTAGGAAGAAGCTAAACCAACTTCTAGGCCTCAATCACAGGAGACTGAAAGCCAGCAAAGGGCTGACTGCCCCAGCCCAGATCACTCCCAGGCAGATTCTCCGAGTTCTCTAAAGCCTGCCCCTGGGCTGCACTGTATGCAACCAGGGTGACAGGTGATGGAGATGCAAGGCCCTCTGGCCTTCCTACTCCCCCCACCGCCCCAGTCAAGCTGGTAAGGGATGAAGTCAGGATGCCAAGGGCGAGCACAATGGGAAAACTGCCCCTGGTGTTTCTCAAGAGAAACTGAGAAAGGAGCAGCACCAGAAAGGGCTCTCGCACCGCTCCCACTCCAGACCCTAAACCGGCACTAAGCGCTGACCACCAAGCTGAGAAGATACAGGGTGTCTGCTTGGCGCTGATACCCTTCCGCTACTCCCCAGAAGCCACACAGCAGCCACAGTTGAGAGAGTCCTCCTTCCCAACCCCCTACTGGCCTGGCCTGAGTTGGAAGACTAAAGGAGTGATAACTGCCCTTAAACAGCAGCGCAGTGGAGTCTGAGAAGGCTCTGTCCCAGGGTCCTCCTTACCTTATATATTAGAGCTGAGAGAGAAGGATCCCTGCTGCCCCCTCGCCCACCGGGGATCTTCGACAGTGGGTGAGGGGCATCAGGAGCACCACAGAGGCCCTGGAACAATGTGCCTGCAGCACTGGAGCTGGGGACAGTTACTCAAAGGCAAAATACTACTGCAAGAGACAGAGAAGGTGAGAGTGTAAACACCAAAACTTGAACATTTAATTCTTCACCCCATCCCAACCCCCCCCCCCCGGCTCTCCTTAAACAAGTGCTCTCAGGCTCCACCACTGGGCCAGCCTTTTCGGCTGCAGCTTTCGGAACCACCTTTGCTCTTGAAGGACAGAAGCCCACCGCCCCGCAGAAGCACAGGCAGTCCCGGAAGGGCTAAGGAAGTCCAGCCGAGTATCTGAGCAGAGGAGGACCTGTCAGCCAACAAACAAATCTCTTCGGTGCTGGCAGCCCTTGCGAGGAGCCAGACCCTGGCTTGCCTGCTAGGCCCAGAGCCCTGTACCCTCCAACGGTGCATTTCCTTACGCCAGCAGTGTCTCAACAACCTATGGGCAAAACCACAAAGCCTACACAACCACTTCAGACTGGAGAGACCTACGGACCTCAGGAAGTCACGTGGGCTAGGTAACCTGTCCATGAGGAGTTCCCAAGGCTACTTTTCCAAATCTGGCCTCCTCCCTGATTTAAATATGAGTGACTTGACAGAAATCGCTTACCCAAACCCATCTAGGGTTAAGAACTGAATTAAATCCAGGACTCGGCTCCCGGAGAGGAGGTGCACTTGGCTCCAGGACAGGGCACTACGATATCTCCAGTTTGTCCTGGTGTGCCACCAAATGCTGGGCTTCCTTGCCCTTTGCTCAAATTTAACCTGAGCATGGGAGTTCAGGCAATGTGGACATGGTCAGAATGGGCACTCAAGGACTGGGGGGGTGGGACTGCCGAGAGGAGACAAACATGTTGAAAGCCAACAGTCTCTCCAGATACGTGCCCTGACCGGCCACTGTGATTTTCAGGTGGATCCAACAGGGCTCCAGGTCTGCCCCACTGCCCACTTTGAATCCATGTACTGGCTCCTTAGGCTGACTCCACAGGCCAGGGGCAAGTGAAGCAATGAAAGAGGAACCCGTCTGTGCATGTGCACCACAACTCGGTCGGCTCGCCCAGGGGTGAACATCTCTTCCCCACTGGGTGCTTAACGGGACCATGTTGGCAGCCTGCATCAGCTGCAGAAGCATTTTCACCCCAGAAATCACCAAATGCTATAAATCAAGGCTTTCCCCCCTGAAAATCAGTTGTAAAACAACGTGAGGCACAATTCTTCACCCTGTCCTTTGCTTTACATGGCACTGCATGTCAGACTGGGGTTTTTCACAGAGGCTCAGAGCAATAGGACTGAACTCACACCTAACCCGGCAATGGTACCAAAGGCGCCGCCCACTGAGGCCCTCAGTACAGACAGACCTGTACAAGCATTCCAGCTGAGACAGGAAGTCCAAACCCATCACTACTCTAGCTTGGCTCCTCTTGTCTTCAAGGATTTCAACAAGGGGCCCAAAATTACTCGGAAACCTCGCAGGGAGATGGCGTTCCCAGGGCAGTCAGTGGGCCTTTCGCAGCATCAGCACCTGAGGGTGGTAACCACAGGCGCCACCTCCTGCCTCCTCTGGAGAGCCTCTGGGCACCCTCATCTCCCCACTCCTGGCCTCACCAAGCAATACTAGAAGGGACATGACTGAAGACTATGCTACTGTTTTCGAGGATGGGATTTACTTTCTATGAGGGATGCCGAGTTGTTATAATCCCCCCTTCCAGTTGTTAAGGGATAGAACAGAATGTCCAGGTTAGAAAACACAGGATGGCTGTGCATTTCCCCAAATGAAGGCGCATACACACCCCACAGGCTACGGTTCCCTTCCCATTCCCTAGTGGCCACCCCAGGCCTCTGGAGAAAGCGGGTTTGCTTGTATTGCTCAGTCAAGTTACCAAGGTCTGGGCAAACTCCTCTGGGTCGACAGGTGAGTTACAGCCTCATATTATACCAGAACTACGTGTGTTCACCAAACAACCAGATCACCAAGGAAGGCCCTCGCAGTTCTGGGATTCTGGTGCTAGCTCACTTAACTTCAGGCTCCTGTTTCCAGAGAAATCACCCCTCCACAGGCTTTAGACAGGAAAGCCAGTCAACTCCTCACCTGCATTCCAACCACCATCTTTACACCAAGCTAATTTTCACATGCAAATGGCAGAAACACTGGGGCCAAGCCACTGAGGAAGTCAAAGGTGGGCTTTCCTTTTTTCAGATCCAGAACCCCCTTTGTCCTCCTAGAAAAAGCCCTTAGGGTCTACCCTGTGTCCAGCACAGATGTATGAGCCGATGATGTGTCTGGTGTCCTGATCTCACTCCTCTTCAGATAAATGCAAGAAGTCTATTCCACAGTAACAAATCGTTTACTTCCGCCATCACACACAAAGATCCCGGGAACTCTCCCCCCCTCCAGTCTACACAGCAAGTGTGCATATGAGTAGGGGTGAAAGGGGTTTTAGGCCCCCATGCAGGTAATCCAGTTCCAGTTCCTGAAACAGCTGGGGTTTGGAATACGCTTAATAGGCAGATCACAATAATTATCTTCACTGTCCACAATACTGGATCTGTTTTAGTTACTTGCTGTAAATGGCAAATTGCTTCTCACAAAAAAACCTGGTCATCAATTCCACAGTGAGAAGGGAGGGAGATGGTAAAATGTGGTAATTAAAGAAAGTAAGGGGCATGAGAGCAGTGGCCTTCTCTTGTTGGATTAACTTCAGTGTTCAAATGGTGTCATGGCAAAATATACCACAACCTCAGCTGGAAAAGAAGATCCTAGAGGAACTTAAGCACAAGAGAAATGGCTTCTAAACACAAATCTTCCTGTCACAAGATCCAAACCTGGGCAGACTACATATTCAGTGTAGTTGTGCTCCTACTGGTTCCAATGCTTATTTTCCAGCCTCTCCACACATCCTGCTCACCCCCGGGGGGGCGGGGGGGGGCAGGACTGCTTTCATCTCTACCACCAAAAGGCTGATTTAAGCTCAATCTAGAGGCTGAAAAGATCACGACTGATTAAACAGAATCAAATGTATCAGAATAAACCCAAACATACAGCACAGCTGGTCCTGCTCCTGGAGAAAAAAAATATACCATGCTGGGAATGAGGGTGCCAGGTGCCCAAGTCAACTGGGAAGCGAGATGGGAGATTAGAGCCGGTCTGTCAGTGCCTTTATCTGCTCGGTGGTTACTGGACATGCTCTGGGAAACCCTCCTCAGAATACACGAGTGCTCCCCTCACATCCTGCTGCCTCCGACATAGAGCATTCTGTGACTATTGTCTGAAATGTCCTTAGGAGGCTGTAATTTCATCCACTGGCTGCAGATGGGCAGTGCATGAAGCAGTTGTATTTCAGGGGAACGCTGCTGGTAAATCAAAGTTTTATAATTCAGATCCTGTTTTTAAGTCTGTAGGGTGCTTACCATTTAAAGAAACTAACCTCAAATTTCTTGATAAAGGATCTCCTGCCAAAAATCACTTCCAGTTGACATCAGTTTTGATTTTTACATTAACTTCGCTCAAAGCGAGCAGCCCATTACATAGAGACCTCATATCAAAGTTAATTCTGCTGCTAACTTCCATTCAGCTAAATCTAACAAACACTTCATTCCACATTCTCCTTCATATACTTCTGATCATGTTTTACTTGAATCAGTGACCTGAGCTTAAGTCTGTACCCTTTCTCTCCAGTTTCTATTACATGACAGAGGGAGGTCAAGGCAGTCTTGGTATCACCCACTTTGTGGTATCAAGTTAAAAGACATAAAAACCATGTTCCCAAACATCCTGCATTCACTACTCCCTTTCATCTTCTCCTGACCCATTTCTGTCTCTGGCCCTGCTTCTTAGAACACTACAGTGCCCGGCTTCCGCACACAAGCTACTCTCACTCTGAAGACCAGGAAGGTCTCTGATGACCACCCCCTGTGCAGAGGGACCAATCTAGGGCTGCCAATCACAACTGGCTAAACAGAAACATGAAGAAAGGTGGGAGGTGATGGCCACCTCCAGTCTAGAGTGCGGCCAGAGGCTGACTTCCAGCTGCCAGTTCCCTTTCCATTTGAGAAAGGGCGCTGGTCAGACGCCAGGCGTAAGTTATTCACTGGGGCTCTTCTGTGTGCCAAAGGGAGTCTACTTGCTAAGCCTGATTATAAAGAAAATGACATCACCACTCTGAATCACAGACTGAAATCAAAACGGGCTTTTGGTTGATTCTCCACAAAAAACACATGGCGGCAGCTAGAATATCTGTGCCTCTGAGGTCTTCTTAACTACACAGATGACACTGCCACACCTTCCGCCAAAGGTGGGCACAACCACAGGTGCCCCACAGCCTCTGAGGCTGGGGGAGGGCTAGGTAATCATGCTTTGAATCAGACCTTCGGTTTACATTTTAAGTACCTCCATCTAGTTTTTCTCATAGCCATCGCCCAGTTCTGGCCTCTTCCCAGGACGGAATCACCATTGTTCATATAGTATCAAAGACCTAGGAAACTTCCTCAAGGCTCATCTTACAGGAAGCATTTTATTCTGCAGCTGCTGACAGTGAGCTACCTGTCTGGATCATTCCGAGTAACAAAATCCTTGCTCACCTACCTGGCCCTTTCTCATCTATAGCTTTCAATTAGGCTTCACAGCCTTCCAAACCATGGCACCAACCTGAATCAGTACTGCAGACTATTTCAAAATGGGACGATCGCTGCTTTTCCCTAGGAAAGCACATAGGTAACATCATCCCTCTACCCCAATCCTCAGTCCCGTTTTTCATATTTTTGAGCAGCTCTGAGGCCAAATTTGGATTTCTTGGCAGAGTGAGGAAGTATTAGTTCACACTGCTTTCTGAAGTATATCTCCAGTTTGGGGGAATTCCTGACTATACTAGGAGTCTCTCTCTTTCTTTCTCTTCCTCTCTGGGTGACCTTGAAGGCACCCAACAGGAAAACTTCCTCTCCCTACCACCCCACATCCAACAAGCCACAGTGCCAACAAATAAGGAATAAATAAAACCAAATTCTTTGCGGGGAAGAGACACAAGTCCCATTCCCCAGGGAACCACCCAGCAAAGGTGCTCAGGGTAGCTCTGGTGCACTCTTGCACCCCGTCCACGCCCAGGAACAGCACCTGTAGCAGCAATGCTCTCCTCGAAGCCGTCAGACACAGGCCGAGGACAGACAGACCCTGAGCCAGGGCGAGCTCTTCCCCAGACACCGCACTGTCACAGGTACTGAGCCAGACCTAGTCAGAGACTATCTTCCTGCCCCTACAAATCCAGGAAGAGGAAGGCCATGACGCTAGATTTCCTTGGACGTGAACCTCACATTCAAAAGCTATAATAAAAACAGTGCTGGTACTTGCGTCTTCTTCCTTCCTCCGCCACCAGGCACTTTGACATTCTGGAGGTACTAATGAGAAAACTGGAAAGGAAGAGCCTGTTTTCAAAACATACTGCCGGCTCCTCTGCAACTATTTCTTCCAGGAAACCAAGCTCCCACCTCTTGAATATCTCACTGGAGCCAGGGACGCTGGAAAGCCCATCCCCCACCCAATGGGAGTTAAACTCTCAGCCAGCTCCCCCCTCTGGGGACACAAAACACCAAGAACATCCGGCTCTTATCAGAATCCCTAGTTAAGGCTCTACCAGGATTCCGTTTAGAAAAGTTAAGAGGCAGCCCAGAGGAGGCTGGGAAACATACTATAGAAACAGGATTGCCATAACTCAAAGAAACCAGACACCCTGCACACACCGCCCCACCCCCAGGCCAAAGTGGAGCAGCCTGATCCAAGGCCTTGCTCCTGCCCAGGCCCTGGCAGGCCAAATGGCTCCTCCTTCCACCTGCCTGTCACACAGCCAAGCCCCTCAAATTACCAACACACTAAGGGCCCTGGAGAAAAGCAAGCCTGTTTTGCCACTTAGGAAGCTGGAAGGAATCTCAAGTGAACCCAACCCCCTCTTTTTACATGTAAGGGCACTGGCTAAGCCAGAACTGAAACTCAGGTCTCAACCTCACAGTCAGTGAAGACCCTTAGGTGCTGTTCCCAAGGAACCCAAAGAATGCCTGCTGAGCCCACACCACCTTCCGAATCCACTGCGGAGACAAACATGAAGACCAGAAAAGACAGTTTTCCTGTAGGCTCCTCTGCTCCCCCCACCCCTGCAGCTCATTCTGCTGTCTGTCCTCAGAACACACACAGCCTTCTCCTCCACAAGTAATACCTTCTGCATCCAGCACCGTCCAGGTATACATCTACCTCCACTCCAGAAGGGCTGGGTTAGAGAAGATGGAATAAAAGACAGGGCTGCAGAGGGCAATGGACATGGAGAGTCTCAGAAAACAAAGATATAACAGCAGAATGGGACTGCAGGTAGAGGGCCTGGGAGGTGGGGTAATGGGGGAAATGGGACCATAAAAACCAGGAAATGAGGAGTGAATTTTCTTTCTGCATATACAGAAGAAACAGAAGTGTGGGGCTAGACAACAGTCTGAAAATGATAATGGCCACTGGCTGAGAACTGAGTAACTAAAGGTAGGAGAATTTAAAAGGCTGCTGCAGGTATCTTGAGTATTTCTGGATAGTACCTGCGACAGGAAAACTAAGGAAATCCCTGAAGACAAAGCCCTTTTCAGTAAAGGGCTGACACCCACAAAAGAACGACGGGAAGGGTCTTCTGTGGGGAGGGGTGGAGAGGCAGCGTTTCTCAAACCTGGCTGCACATCAGAATGGCCAGGGAGCCTTACGTACATGTACTAATATCCGGGCCGCACCCTATGCCACTTGCAGCAGGTGGTTGAGGCAGGGCCCGGCTGACTGATTCTCAAACGTGCAGCCAGAGTTAAGAAGCACTGAGGAATAAGAAAAGCCAAAGACCCAGCTGGACTGTTTAAACATGGTGCTTGCTGTGAAGGAGTGGGAAATGGCAAGTTAGAGGCCATTTTAGTGATACAGGAGCCCAAGTCTGAGAGGGAACCTGGACGGGTAATCAGAGCCCTATGTAGAAAAAAGCAGTAAGAAAGGCCATGTTTGTAAGAGAAACTAAAGTCTAGTTTTGATCAAACCAAGGCACAATTTAAGGAAGATCTGCAAGAAATGAATCTGCTTGGAAAATGATGAGGCCCAAGTGAGGGACAGAGGCCATAAGCCCAAATATGGGGACAAAGGGGCCAGTGTGGGGAACTAATGAACTTCAGACTGATTTTGGAGGGGCAGCACAAGTCCAGGGAAAATAGGAAGATAACTAGACCCAAATTGTAAATGGAAGCCATTCTGATGTAGAAGCAATTGGTGTTAAAATTTGTGGGGAATCAAGAAATTATGGAACAGTTTCAGAGAGTCTGGAGCAGAAACATGGAGTGTTTGAGGGGGGATGGAGGGCAAGGGCTGCCCTGGAGAAAAAGAGCAGAGGTAGAGAGGAAAACGAAATAATGAATTCTCCCTATTTTGAGCAGGGGGAAGTATATATGATCTAAGTTTAGAAAACCACTGGTTCTGTGTGAGACAGACGTGCAGCCTTTCTCTCCAATTAACAGGGGCCGGGCTTTGAGGGAGGAAACTTTGCAAAGAGTATGGAGGCACTGGAGGCAGGGAAAGAGGGTGAGCCTCCAATGGAAACCAGGGTGGGCTGAGCTGTGACCTACTGACTTACAGGTTCCGTTGAGATGGGACGAGTGAAAGTAAAGATGAGAGCCAGTTGAGAGTGTTTAAAGGGCAGGAGTATTTGGAAGAGTGTTTGGGGGAACCCCATTTAGGACACCAGGATGGAAGATAGGGGTCAAATACAAAGTGTTGGAGAAATCAATGGAACGAGGCTGGGAGACAGGAAAAATGGGGCCTAACTGGGACAGGGGTGTTGACGGAGGAAGGAAGGGAAGAAATGAAGCCAGAGAGAAGGACTAAGGAGAGGGCCGGGCATCCCAGTACAGACTACGAGGCCTGGAAGGGGGATGGGTGACGATGGGTCCCCCCCGAGAACTTAAGGATGGAGTCCGACTTGGGGGTGGGGGCGGTAAGGAGGAAGCGACAGTGATGAGAGAAATCTGGCTGGAGGGTGCAGTCTGAATGAGGGAAGGGATTCAAAGGGTGGGATTAAGTGACTTAAAGAGGGGGGAGGAAAGATTTCAGGAAGATAGGAAACAATTTGGAGGACCTCTAAGAAGGAAAAATCCACTTTGGGGAATACGGCACCGTTCGGCGGAGCTGAAGGAAAATGGGGACTTGACTGGAGGATCGGGCCCCGGTTCGTGGGGGCCTTACTGGAGGAGGCCGGAGGGGGATGGGCAAGGCTGGCGGGAGCGGGCTGAAGGACGGAAGGAGGCCCCGTGGGGGACTGGGGCTCGGACTCGGGTGGCCGAAGTGGGGAAGGGTCTGAGAGCGGAGGGAAAGGCGCCCCGCTGCGGGGCGGGGGCCGGCCGGCTGGTGGGGGAGGCGGCCGTCAGGAGACGGTGCGAGGAGGATGGGGGCGGGGAGCCTGGGCTGGGCCGTTACCTGTCCTGGGTGTTTATCATCCTCGGCGGCTCTGCTCAGGGTGGGAGGAGGCGGCGCAGGGAGTGGGTAGGTGGATGAGTGGGTGGGTGTGGGGTCGCGCGCGCGCGGGGCCGATCTCGCGGGTTAAGTCCCTGTCAGGCCGCGGGCCCAGAGCCCTCCTCCTGCCTCAGCGAGCGCCTGCCTCCAACTGACCCTCCCCGGCCGCCGCCGACGCCGCCGCAACCGCCCCGCCCCCAAGCTTCTCATCTGCATAGCCCCACCTCAGCGCCGCGCGGTGTCCTGGGAAACTGGGGCTCACAACAAAGGGCAATGCACAGCACCGCCTCCGCGCAGACGCACCAGGGGCCGGGAGCGGGAGGTGGAGGGAGGTGAGGTGAGGGTTCGGATGAGAAGGGTAATGGCTGTAGCTGTGCTGCCCAGGAGTTGCGTTGCATTTCACGTAGTTTTTTTTTAGTTTAACCTGACCTAGACTCCTTGATTGCGCGGATCAAGCAGGGCTGTGTCATTTGTAGGTTCTGGGAGGATATTTATAAAGCAAAACAAAATCTGCAGTCTTAAGAGTACTAGATACCTATTAGCACCATTACCAGACTGAGCCCAGGCCCACAGATCTCAGGTACCTCAGCTCAGAGTGCAGATCAATAGCCTCAGCTGTCAGCTGAGATCAACAATCTGCGCCTTGAAGACATATCTCAGGTCAACGGTCAAGGCCTAGCACTGGCTGGTGGCCATCCGAAGCCAGTGGTATATGTGGGCCGGGATCACAGCCACCCGACAGCAGTGGTGGAGGGTACAAACTTATTCACGGTCACTTTAGGTCACAGCCACACCAGGTTGCTCGTTCACAGTCTCTTCCATGCGCTATCCCTGTGGTCCTCACGACAGACTAGTGAGGAGAGGTTACAATCCCTGAGGCAGGGACCTCTCAGATCGCCACCGTTGCAGGCCACAGTCGCAGGCACTTCAACACAATCATCACGACTTTCGACTCTGTTCGTAGTCCATCCAGACTGCAAACAAGAGATGTCACACTATCTTAGATCACGATGGAGCACTGTCACCTCAAATCCCATTTATTTATTCAACAAGTAATTATTGAGCAGCTACTTACTATGTGCTCGAGTCCACGGATCCTCAGTGATCAACCAGGCACAGTCCCTGCCTCAGATGTGGCAATCTAGCCAGAGCGAGAGGCAGAGAAAGGCCATCACGGTGTGAGGTAAGCGCTTCACCTGAGGGAGACCACAGAGAAGGTGACTGGAGAATCAGGGACCATCAGTACAGAGGGTGATCACAATCACTCCGGATTGGAGGTCACTGTGACCCCCAGTTCATAACAGCCCCAAATCACAAATGTCCCACATTAGAACCATCTCGGGACACCATTACTCTGCTTGATAAACAACATGCTTTTGGCTTTTAGATAATGGGGATGCGGCGATGGGAGAAAGTTGGGAGCTGCCACAGTAAGGCTTTTCCAGCGAAGATGGGTAGTGGTAAATGGTACCAGAACTACCTGAATTATCACCAGATATTTAAGCAAGACTCATCCCATACTCTGGCTCCCTTTAGCTCTTCCACGTTGTTTCCTTGGCCGTCCCCACCTGCTCTTCCAACCGCAATGTAGGAATGTTCTTATATTATCAGTACATGCCAGAATTGAACAACTAAACCCAGCCCTGATCCCCCTGGACCCTTTTCCTGGCCCTCAAAGGCAGCTAGGATGGCTCATGTCTGCCATCCCACCCTTGGACAAGTAATCTTTTAGCCTGAAGAAGAGTTTTTAACCGATCAATTAGCAAATGCTGAGAACTAAACTATTTCAATTAAGTGACCACTTACTGAGCACCATGCGAAAGCACTAACTTTACAGCCCCCACTCCCGTTTCACAGATGAAAAGAATGAAAACTCGGGGAGATTGTGCTAGCAAGTTCATTTATTTGTTCAGATTCAAAAAGCTAGTGAGGGGTAGAGTTAGAATTTGGACCCGGAGCTGCCTGACCCTGTGCTTCGTCTGGACTTAGTGGTGAAGGAGCGGGAAGGTCTCTGCCACAGCCTGCCGTCCGAAGGAGGGGCCACCCCGATGGCTGCCTGGCAGGCAAGTGGAAAAAAATGGGAGACCACCTTCCTCCAATCTGTGCTGCCCAATATGATAGCCACGAGCCACATGTGGCTATTTAAGTCTCAATTACTTAAAATAAAGTTAAAAACTTAGTTCCTTGATCCCATCAGCCACACTTCATGTGCTTAATAGCCACATGTGGCCACTGGTTAGAGTACTGCACAGAGAGATTTCCCATCAACACAGAAAGTTCTGGTGAATGCTGTTTTACTCTCATTCTCACATACCTCGGAGTCAGGAAGGGGGTAAGCATGTTTCTTTCCCACCCCCAGTGCCATTTCTAAACCCCTCCCTCCTATGGCGCGGCCCCTCTTTCCGATGAGACCCTCGTTATGACTCTTGGCCCCCTGCCTCTCTCTCCATCCTAAACTTTGTTTCACGACGGGAGCTCAGCATCCATGTGATCACTCCCCTGACCTCCTCAGCACCGGCGCTGTTTGCCGGCCACAGCAGCTGCCAGCTCCCACGCCTGCAGTCACATGCCCTCCCCTAGGTTTTCACCAGAAGCCATGTCGCTTCCAATATGTAGACTCTTCTTTGTTTCACAATCTTTTTCTTAACTAATCCTCCCTCGATCATTTTTTGACCCTTCTGATGATCCCTTCTCCTCACTGATTTCTCACTATTCATCAGCCCTAGTTTTACGTTCCTTTCAGCTTCATTTCCATCACCCATCCCTAGAACCACCGTCTTGCCCCATCTTCTCCCGCGGTGCTCACCTGACAAAACCCCTAATCCGAATAAACCCACTATCTGCCTTCTCAGTGCTTTTGCTAGGGCAAAACCGTACCACCAGGCAGATTATCTTCACTCCGTGTTCACGATTCCACCCTCAAATGTGTTCTCAGGAGTGCTTGGGAGTTCCTGCCACCGTTTCCCAGTACGTTTGCTTTTCCGCTCTCCGAACGACTTGTACACCTGTGTTCTCCCTGCAAGACCTCTGCCCCTGCCGTCTCAGCTGGTGGCCCAGCCTCCTTCTTTTTTCAAAGTGATGTGACCTGCATTTTTCTTTTCTTTTTTATTAAAGAATTTATTTATTTTTAGACAGAGGGGAAGGGAGGGAAAAAGAGAGGGACAGAAAAACATCAATCCTTTGGGACTTGCCCCGACTGAGGAACGAACCCACAACCCAGGCCTGTGCCCTGACTGGGGATCAAACCTGAGACTTCTCTTTGCTGCACGACCCCCACTGAGGCACACTGGTCAGGGTGCCTCTTACTCCCCCACCTCACCCCGTTTTATTGAGATACAATTGACGCATAATATCGTATTAGTTTTAGATGGACAAAGGATAATTGGGTGAATATGTATCCCTAGCCTACTAAAGAAATGCTACTAAAGAAATGTTACTAAAGAAATAGAAGCAAAGGGGAACTTTCTCTTATTTCTCACACAACCTGCAACCCTAACTGCCTCTCCGCCCACCTGTATCTCTCCCTTCCGGGTACTCTGAGAAGTGGTCCCTCCCTTGCAAAAGACCAGCTAACGCCTCCACAGAAGCTAGGGGGCCATCCCCTTGCCCCTGTTCAAGAACCTGGCGCCTACAATGTAATCCTGCCCTTCAGCACACAAACATGCTCACCCATCCTCAAAAAAATAACACAACCATGCCCTGGCTGGTGTAGCTCAGTGGATTGAGCGTGGGCTGCGAACCAGGTATCACAGGTTCGATTCCCAGTCAGGGCACATGCCTGGGTTGCAGGCCATGTCACAGCAACCGCACATTGATGTTTCTCCCCCCCCCCTTCCCTCTCTAAAAATAAATAAATAAAATCTTTAAAAATAACACAACCATTCAGTTTGGCAGTTTCTGAGAAAACTAACCATGCAACCACATTAAAAAAAAAACCTTATGGTCACAGCACCTGTATTCCCAACAGCCAAACATCAGAGTCGGCCCAGACGGCCTTCAGCGGGTGAACGGTCAAACACACCGTGCTGCACAACCACACCGTGCTGCACAACCACACCATGGAACCCAGCTCAGCAATTTTCAATTTAAAATTGATGTATATAATGTAATAGGTTTGCACTCAGGTAAAAATCACATGTAAATGCAATCACTGTACTTAGCAGCAACAACAAAGACGAGTTAGGCTACAGGGCAGGAGGGTGTTCTAGTCCCTGGGAGCTGCTCTTGCAAGCATGGTAGTGACAAACTCCAGGGAACAAACCCAGGTAAGTGCGAAGAGAATGTGTGACAGGAGGTAAGACAGAGGCTGGAAGGTAGTCAGTGGACCCTATTTAGGGACTCAGCATCGGCAGGATTTCATTCAAAAAGCTGTATGGCTCCGTGTGTTTCAGACAAATCTGAGCTTGGCCACTGGCGGGTGGTATGACTTTGGACTGGTCACATGGCTGCGGAGGGCTTGTCTGTTGCTCAGTGAAAAGCAGGGACAGTCGCACCGCCCTCCAGGACTGTCACAGGCATTAAATAAAATAGCCTATGTGAAAGCAACTGGCCCAGCGCCTAGAAAATGTTCTGCAAATGTAAATTCACTCCCACTTATCTCTGTATAAAATCTGCTCTCCAGACAAGAACTGATTTTTTAAAAAAAGCTAATTAATAATGATAAGATTCATGAGTGCTTACTTATGCTCAAAGGAAAGAAAGAGAAAGGAGAGGGAGAGACATAAAAACATCATTGACCACCTTTAGAGAATTGCAAGGAACCAACTGGTTTTTCTGAAAAATGGTGAATAAAGGTAGAGAAGTCCAAGCATTTAACTTGCCTTTCTCACATGAACCGCACTTCAGACTAACAAAATGTTCGTGAGATACTTATTCCAAAAACTGGTAAGAGTAATAATAAACAAGCATTCAATCTGATTTTCTTTTTTAAAAAAGATTTATTTTTAGAGAGGGGAAGGGAGGGAGAAAGAGAGGGAGAGAAACATCAATGTGTGCTTGCCCCCCGCCCCAAGTGCCCCACACTGGGGACCTGGCCTGCAACCCAGGCATGTGCCCTGACTGGGAATCGAACCCTTTGGTTCACAGGCCAGCACTCAATCCACTGAGCCACACCAGCCAGGGATCGACCTGATTTTTCTTATGCACATGCCTCAAGGTAATAAATTAGGTAAGAAATGAGAGAGAATAACAGGACACCAATGTTTTACAAACCCTCAGTGCAACTGTGATGACCAACAGTTCACAACGGAGAGACACGAAGGCTGGCAAATGCCTCCTGATGACAGGACACATCACCACCTACGAACATTCTAGACAGAAACTTTAACCTGAATCAGAGCAGGCCTTTCTATGGAACTACAGTTTACAGAAAATACAAGGAGACAAAGGAATGCAATCAGCAGGATCCTGAATACAGGACATTTCTAAAGGACAAAATCTCCCTTCACTGAAAGGGATGGGGAGGGGAAGATCTGGAGATTCAGATAGGATTGGGAGGCTTATCCACCAAAGGTAACCAGTGACCCTGTAGAAGGGGATTCCAAGACTGTAAAATGTGTATCAGGGAAATTTGAACACTGACTCGATATTAAGAAATAATTATTATGGGGGCAGGCAAAATGGGTGAAGTAGTGAAAAGCTACAAACTTCCCATTAGAGACAGTTAGTCCGGGGACGTGGTGCACAGGGGAGGTGGCACACAGGGAAGGTGGCGCACGGCACCATGACTGTGGTTAACGGCACTGTGCTGTGCATTTGGAAGCTGCCGAGAGAGGACATCTTAAAAGCGCCGGTTACAAGAAAGAAAATTGTAACTGCATGATAATGGATGTTAACTGACTTGCTGTGGTGGTCATTTTGCAATATACACATGTATTGAAGCCTTATGTCGTACACCTGAAACTAATAGTGTTATATAGCTACTGTACCTCAATTAAAAAAAAAGAAATAATCATTTTTTAGGTCTGATTGTTTAAAAAGAGTCCTTATCTTTTAGTGATACACACTGAAATATTTATGAAGTAATCTGCCTGAGGTTCGCTCCAAAAGAACGAATCGGAGAGGGTGTGGAAGAAACCAGTAGTTATGAGTTGATTGTTGCATCGTACTTTTAAATTTTATGCCGGTTTGACATTTACCATAATAAAAAAAATTTAAAAAACAGTAATAATAGCAACAACAACGACGACTCTCAAACACGAGTCAGATACCCACCCCGCTCCACACGGGCTGCCCGCCCCGAGTCTGCTTCCCGTCCTCCTGCCACGTGACCGCAGGAACGCCTCCCCCGGCTGCCCCGCTTTCCTCCGGGACCCTCTCCTCCCTTTTCCACGCCCCCGCCTCCCCTGAGCCGCTCTCCCGGTGCTGCCGCTCCCCTGTGGCCTTCTCCACTGCGCCCACCCGACCTGCCCTCCAGCCGTGGGAGGTCCCCGGGGAGCCTCTCCTCTGCGTCCCGGGGCGATCGACCTCAGTCGTTCCCGCGAGTCTGTGCTTTACCCGTGTCAGATGGTCCCCAGACCTGTCTCGGGCCTGGAGTCCTCCTGCAGGCAGTAGGCATATGGGCCACATGACATGACATCTGACAAGGCCAGCCTGGCACCTCTACGAAATGGCTCCAGCCTCGCCCTGATCCCACCGAGCGCCTGGAACCCAGCCCTTCCCCAGGAACCCCTTCTGTCCCAGCTCCACGAACGGTCCCCCACCACCTGCTGCGCAGGCAGGCACCTCGGCTCTGTCAGACTTCCTCTCTTCCCTCACCCCTCCTCTCTTCTCACACATCATGGCACCAGGCCCTGCCATTTCTGCCTCCCACACGTTTGTATTTATTCTGCGTCTCTTGCGCCCTGACCCCGCCCGCTACCATCTTGTTCGCTGGGAGACTGCAGCCTCCTAATGGCTTCCTTGTCTCTGTCCAGTCCTCTTCCAGTCCATTCCCCACAACACTGCCAGGGCAACAACCGATATTTTAAGTGCTGAAAAATGTACAGATGGTATCAGAGTTATACTTCGAACCCTCTGATGGCTGCCTGCCTCACTCGCAGTGAAACCCAGCTTCTCACCTCCCCTGTCCAGCACGCCCTGCGGGGTGTGAGCCCTCCACTGCTCCAGCTACACGACTTCTGGAGGACTCTGCCTCCTTGGCAGGGTTTCAGCCATGACAAGCTGCTTTATGGTTGAGAGCATTTATTCTCACCATATCCCCCTGGCCTGGACTGTGCTCCCCGCAGATCTGCACGAGGTCGGCTCTCCATCCTGGAGGCCTCACCTCACAGCCCGCTCCTCAGAGAACACCTGGGAGGGAGCATCCCTAGGCCCTGGGCATCTTCCTCACGGCAGCGACCACACCTGTAATCACTCGGTAGGTTGCTTCCATGTCCATTGGGTCTTTTGCCCTTTAGACCAAAAGCTCCTTGAGGGTGAGAAGCGAACAGCCTGGCCATAGTAAGCATTTTATTGTGGTCAAATTCAGTGAATATTTAGGAAAGCTGGAAAACTTACAGTAAAGTTGGAGAGACGTTATTTGCAGGAATGACACAAGGTAGGAAGCGCAGGCAGACAGAAATTAGTGCAATGTGTGCTGCTCAGCCTTGAGATCAGGAGTGCAGAAAACGAGCTCCAGCTTCTTTGCTGAGAACAAAGACAACTTGAACACCACCTTTTCAAGGTGCAAATGGAGCCCGAGGCACTAAAAACACAGATGAAAAGGAATGTTCTAAAAGGCCCAAGCAAGAAGATCAGGGTGCCAAGAGACAGCATTTCTTCTGCTCCCTGCCTGGGTTGTGCCCAAGCTGCCTCTGGAAACTGTGGATGTCACAGAACGACAACTCTCCCTCCCTCTCCTGCCCATGGTTGGCCTGGAGCTGGGCACAGGCGCTCTCTGGGCTTCAGCTTCTCACCTGAATTTTGAGTTGCTTGAGGGCTCTTTCCTGATTTTAAGTGTCTGCTTTTATGTGGTGAGCTACACGGGGGGGGGGGGGGGGGGGGGGGGGGGGGGGGGGGGGGGGGGGGGGGGCAGGGCAGAAGTCGCTTAAGGGATGAAACCTGATGTCAGGGGGAAGAGACTGGTTTTCAGGACCCATGGAGCCCTTGAGGGTGTTGGGTGTGACATGGACGGGAGGAGGATCCGCCAGCCTCGCCTCGCAGGGTCCAGCTTCCATCCCACTTCTCCCTCCCTCCCTCAGGACCCAGGGAGGGCGGGGGAGACTGGCTTCCAGAAGTGGCAAGGGCCTGAGAGGGGCCCTGTCTCTTGGCTCCTGAGCAGGAAATGCCGGGCAGATGGCAAGGCAGTTAGGAGCACTAGAACCAAGAGGGATCGAGGGGCAGGCCACTATTTTAGACCGACGGGAAAAACGAAAGTAGTGGTTGTCACCAACTTCCCAGCCCCAAGGGACCAGAGATGATGAGCCAGCGCGCTCTGCTCTCCGAGGAAGAACCTGTGGGCCGCGCACGCCGTCCGTGTCCTCCTAGGCCCGCCGGCTGGCGCTGTCCAGACCTCGGGACTGGCGTTCCGTTCCAGCATTGTGCACGTGCTCAGGACTTGCTTTCCCCTCGGGAGAAAAACTCCAGGGGAAAAATGACCCTTCCCACCCACTTTCACTGGCCAAAACCTCCATCAGAGCCTGGCTTCAGCCGCTCCTACTAGGAATCGTACCCAAGCGGGAGTGCCGTGGCTGCCACACACAGGGAAAGAAGCAAACCTTGGACACGGGAAGAGACGCCAGCCCTCTGAAGTCCCACGGGGTGGCGAGAAGCTAGGGAAAAGGCCTGAGGAAGGCCGAGCTTCCAGGGAAGCCAACTGAGAGGGAGGGTGTGCGGTGGGAGCCGGGCGCCAGGGGTCGGCGCCCAGGGCCTGCCAAGGACCAGCGCTGGGCCCTGGGCTTGGTGCCCGGCCTCTGATCTGCCGCATTGTTCAGCCATTTCCTTCCCTGGAAGTAGTAAGGGGGTGGAGGGCCGGGGGCGCAGGCCCGGAGCAAATGGAGCAGGGTGGAGCTTTCACTGGGGGAGGGGACCTCGGGTCCGTTCCCATGACCCATGACTGGCTGCCCTTCCGGCCACCCCGGGACGGCGTGGGAAAAGGTCTTGGAAGTGCTGGGGACAGTGCGAGTGTGTGTTTTCATTTTGGTCTGACTGGCTTGCTCGGCTTTAGTCCCAGGACAAAGCCCTTTGAGAAACAGTCACCAGTTTACGTTCCCACTGGACTCCGCCCTGGGAGAGGCGCATGAACTAGCCCCGACGCCCCAGAGCAAGACGCTGGGCTACGGGTCCAGCTCCCTGGAGGAGCCTGGGCTTCCAGCAAACCCAGGATGGCTGACTTCTGGATCTACGAGGATGCTTCTGGAACCTTCTGCTAAGCTCCCAGTTTCCTGGCAGAACTCTATTAGTAGCTGGGTGTTGAAAAGCAGGTGGGAACTGGACACGGGAGTGAAGTCAACCACTCCCACAGCATCTTTCTAAGAAGCCCAGAACCCCTCACAACCACACAGACCCGAGAGCCAAACGGCGTGCCAGAGGGTATGCGCCGGTCCAGTGTTCCTCCTTCAGCCAAGAAGCCTTAAAGCAGAAATCACAAACCAGCTGCCCACAGGCCACGTACATCCTGCAGACACATGCCTTGTCTAGCCAGCACAATGCTTCAGAAATTTTTGAGCCAACACTGAGAGATTTCACACACAAATCCCAATTTCTACAGTCTCTTGAAGAATTAGAAGATATGGCAAACATTGATACTGTCGTTGCCCCAAAGCAACAGGTGACTGGGCCAAGTGAGACTGCTGCTTTAGAGAGAGCATGTCCTCTCGCTGAGGCTAAGTATCTGCTGCCGTTGCTTATGACCCTCACATGATTATTACATAGTTTCTGTGTCCTTGTCTCTATCAAAAATGACGATGTAGTTCCAACTGGTGTAGCTCAGTGGATTGAGCGCAGGATGCAAACGAAAAGGTTGCCGGTTCGATTCCCAGTCAGGGCACATGCCTGGGTTGCAGGCCAGGTCCCCAGGAGGGGGCGAGTGAGAGGCAACCACAGATTGATGTTCTTCCCCTCTTTTTCTCCTTCTCTTCCCCTCTCTCTAAAAATGAATAAATAAAATCTTTTAGAGAAAGACAACATAAAAGAAAGAGGGCAACCTGTTTCTAGAGAGAATATTTCTACTCAGCCAGGCATATGCCCCAGCAAATAAAGATGGGATTTAGTGTCTGCCCACCACCTTTTCCACAAAATCCCTTCTGCCGTCCAGTGACGCGGCACTCCATGCTGCCCCCTGACAACACTATGTCACAGGCTGTGTGTCCGAATTGCCCCCTATGCCTTCCCTCACCCCAAAACCACAATTGCCGTTTTCTCAGCAAGCAAATCCTGGTTGCAGGCATAAGGTAGTAATGTCGTGGAGCAATCCCCGGCTCACACCCCAGCCCCAGGGCGCCAATGGCCTTGGATCCAGCTGGATTCCCTCACTGGGGGCGCTCTCTCCCATGGAGGCTTGCGGCCTGTGCGAGTGGACACACAGAGGGGCATCTGATGGAGCGAACACTGGAAACCCAGGTCACCTCCGGGAAGGTGGGAGGGCACCATAAGTGGGGGTGAGGTCCCAAGCCTAACCACAAAGTTTTACATTTTTTACAAGGAGACCGTATCATGCATAACTTGCATAATTAAAATGAATATGACGCAGAAATGCCTTACCCTAGGAACTGTTAGTCTCACCCTAACTTGCCTTTCCAGCTTATCTCAGATCACTCCCTGCCATGAACTGGTCTGCTCAGTTCACTGAACGTGCCCCACTTCTGCTTCCAAACTTTCTCTCTCTTCTTCCTACCCAGAATGCCTCTCTCCTCCTCTTCTACCAAGCTGAATCCAGCCCATCCCCCAAGACAGTAGTCTCTCAACAATTTAGCTTGTATACACCCTAAACAAAACTTTAAAATGATGTACCCGCCAATAAAGCTGGCTTTAGAAAACTATATTCTCTTTATAATAACTACCTTCTCTTGAAATTTTTAAATTAAGAAATTCTTTCCAGCCAGGTTTAAACAGTTGCAAAGGATGAGCTTTCTAGTGTATTGGAAATACTGACTTTAAAAATGTGTATTAAATGTATCCAGTGGAATCACAGATATTTGGAACCCATCATCAACTATTTGCAAAATATATAAGAAGCAAACTCTCCTTCTACAGAGGAAAATTTATATTATTGCATTTTCTCCTTGAACTCATATTTTCTTTCTGTTTCTCCCACATAATGCTACCCTAATGTAATATGAAGTTTATGCTTGGAAGTATTTTGTTGATCATCAAACCATATATCTTCACCATAAAAGTACCTCAATTAAATTTTTATTTTATTTTTTCTTATTCCTGTGTCCATAGGGACCTAGAGTTTAATATTTTCTTCTGGATTGACTATCATTAAAATTATTATTAGTTCACGGTGAGCACAACATAAGCATATTACAAATGTTGATACAGAACTGTTAAACATTAAAAGTAAAATTTTACAGGAAACACAACTCATATTGAAATAGACATGTGCATGCCGGAATGAGATGGTGATCGGCATTAATTTTATTTCCACGCTTAATTTTTATCGACGCTAATGCTGAGAACTCTATTCACAGGAACGAGGGCACGGAAGTGGCTGGCACTCTGGTGGAGGCGGTACTCCACCAGCAGGGGCTGGCCGACTTTGTTTCACCCCCTTCAACTGCTGAAGGCAAACTACTGCGGAATCTGACTTGCTTTTGAGTCACTCACTTTCTCAATATTGAAATCACTATTTAAAATTACCTGGAGCCCCAAAGACTTTTACTCACCAAGACAACATAGCAAAGTCAGATTTAGGATGGGCGAGAGGTGAGTCCTTTGCACATAGTCTAGGCTAAGTTATGCTGCACTAACCAGCAAACTCGGAATCTTAGTTGCTTAGACCAACAAGGGTTTCTTCTCTCTCCTCCACCCTCAGCCCCAGCTCACGATTCATGTCCATCACAGGTCAGTCGGAGGTTTTCTTTAGTTTTGTTTTTTAATTGACGTGTATAGCTGGAAGTTCTGATCCAGGCCATTGTCACCTGGGGATCCAGATTCCACCATCTGAAATGTCATCAGTCACCATGGCAGAGAGAAAGTAAGAAGGAGAATCGTACATGGGCTCCAAAGTGCTCCCACCCCAAAGAGACACATTTTTGCTTGCAGTTCATTGGCCAGAGCGAGTTGCGTGGCCAAGCCTGTCCTCTAAAGGGCGGGAAAGTACGTGGAAAGAGAACAGGGAAAGTGGGCGAGCAGCACCGTGGGTACCACACCTCCGTTCTGTTCAGTGGGAGACCGGAGGCTGTGAGAATGAGGGGAGGAGGGGCACTCTCGGGCAGAGAACAGCGCTTGTGGAGCGTGTGTTCTGGAAATTTACTCCCTTCAGCCTAACCTTGCCACCCACCCTTAGAAAGGCCTTTTGGTATCTCTAGCGGTCTCTGTGCCCACGTGTGGAGTCAGCCCACGGCTGCCTTTGCAAAGCCTTCCCTGACCCTGTCGATTCAGGGACCTCTCCTGGGTCCCTGCTGTCATTATTGCTTACTGGACAATAACCCTTTGGAAGCTACTAGGAGCTGGTTACTTTTTATATGTGTGTATCACATTTTCTTAATGATCTGTAGTCTCTTTGAGGATGGGAACCATATATCTGCAAGTTTTTACACCCCTCACGCCATCTAGCAAGGGAGCCAGAACACACAAGTTCTGCTTGATGGCGGAATGGGTTGCTTTCTGTGCACCTTAGTGCCCTCCTCTGCGAAGCTGGGACGGGGAGGCTTGCCCTGATGGCGGTAACCGAGAGGTAGAGAAACAGCTCCTGTCCCACTCCGCTCCCCTGCCAGGGATCCCTGCACTTCTGAAATGCTGTGTGTGAGGAGGAGCCACTGAAGGCTCTTGAAAAGGTCTGTGGAAAGTGGGTTTAGGCAGATCCTCAGTGGCTGTTGAGTGGCTGGGGGACCTGGGAGATGTGTGTGTGGAGGAGGGGGTGTAGGGACCAACGACAGCAAGTTCAGGTAGAAAGTCGACCCTCTTATCCAGGGGTGAGGCAAACAGCACCCACTGGGAAGTGGGGCAAGAAACGGCGAGCCATACTGCACCTTCAGGGAACCACCCCAGATGCCTTCCTGAACCCCCAAGCCTGGGTTCAAGATCCACCTGCAACCTTGGCAGAGAGAGGGCGATCACAAACAAGCCTCACTCCTGCCAGTCAAAACAAATCATTTCCTGTACCTACCCTGCCCCCTTGTGGCTTTCTAAGGCATTGCCAATACATTCTGGTTCCTCATGAAGAGATAGGAGGTTGATACGGGTGAAGGGAATATGGCCAAAGGTGTAGAAATAGAAAGGAACAAAAGAGGGAGAGGACCGATACCTATACGTTCATGGGAGCAACTGAGCATTTGGGGTCCGTCTTTGTCCCCAGACTTACTGCAAAAAGCGAGAAACTAGAACAGATCTTTGAGTTGCAAACCAACATCACATGGCTGTATTTTAGCTTTACCTCATGTAACAGTTTTTAATTTTTTGGTTGGTTGTCAACATCAATGTCAGGGATTTTCACATTAAAATCTGAACATCCAGGTCCTTTTGATTTTCAAAAGCAAGTCACATGGGTCCCCCATCCTGCGGATCAGCAGCTGCCTGCAGCTGAGGACCAGCCCCTGCCCCTTCTAGTGTGACGTGAGGTCTCCTGCCACCGGTCACCGGGGCTGCCTCCCTCTGTCCCATCAACCCCACCCCTGCACGAAGGCTGGCAGCTCATGATGGAGAGCAAGGCCAAAAAATCTCAGGATGGGGCCCACCAGTCACCCATGTCTGACTTGCCTCCAGAACACCCCCACTAACAATCAAACAGGCTGGGACAGCTGCATATACTTGAAGACTTTGGGGAACAAGAAAGTCATTGCCTATTAAGGCAGCCCCTTGTGCCTCCGTGGAACTCTGGCTGCCTTCACGAGGTGGGAGCCTCCGTGGAGGCTGCATTCCCACGAAGACACGTGCCCAGAGAGGAGCGGGGCCTGGGTGTCATGTGACTCGGCAGTGAAGTGGCCAGCTAGCAGACTCGGGGTAGGTGAGGCCAGATCCCCTACACATGTTGGTGAGTGGGGATGGTAGGATCTGCACCCAGAGGAACTTCCAGTCTGGGCGGGGCGCAGCAAGGCTCACACAGGTGAGATCAGTGGATGTCTGACGTGCTGACCAGTATCGTGACACCTGGGAACAGTGTGCTGAGCAAGGACGTCCAACTCTGAGCCCCCAGGGAGCTGTGTTCCTGACGTTCCGGTGGGTAAAAGTCTCCCACGTGTGCGAAATTAGACCTCTAATTTCAGAGGCCACAGCTGAAAACATCAACTGTGGTTATTGAGCTCTGTGCCCTTCCTGGCATGCTACTATGGACTTCCGGGAGTTTAATTTGCACGACAGAAGAGCATTCAGGTAATAGACTTCATCTTTTATGAGCCATGAGTCAGGACACCTGAGTGTCATGTCAGTTCCGCATACGAACGTGGGCACATGTCTTCGCCCCCTAGGGCCAAGGCTTCTGCGTCTGTGAACCGGAGTTGAATCAGATTTCTCGGGGCCTCATTCACTTTCGTATCCCCAGTGCCAGCTCAGGGACTGGCTATCTAGGATATAAACTATGTGCAAATCCAGTAGGTGCTCCACACGTTTGTGAATGGCCGCCGCCTCTGCCTCTGAGGGCCCTCCCTATAACAGAGGCACCCAGGCAGTCCAGAACAAATAGACTGTCCCTGGAGAAGCCCCAAGCAGGTTTTTCCTCCTGGAAAATTAAAAGGAAAAAATCTCTGCGGGAGGCTTGTGAGCATTTTTTACCACAAGAGGGCGCCCCAGCCCCACGCCTCCCACCAGAACCCCAGGAAGAGGGTGGCTCCATCAGAGGCTACCTGTGTGCCGTCTTAGGTGAGCAAGAACCTCACTGTTGGCACTGCTGGGCCAAGACAAGACACCTGAGATGTAAACACAGATGAACATGGGAGCTATGGAGGATGAAGAGAGGCAGGACAAGGACGGGCTGAACAGAGAGGCTGAGGCCTCAGAGCACTCCACTAGGAAGCGAGAGCTGGGGTGAGGTCCCCCAGAGGTCCCCCGAGTTACCTTGAGCTTGAAAGCGACGTCCAATTTTGTAGGGAAGTCTCCCTGTGAGACTCTCAGAGCCTGCACAGTGGTCCCCAAATGTTGTGGCTTGAATACACGGGGGAAGAAGGGGCCAGAAGCCAGACTGGGGTAGGTCTCGAAGGCGGGTCCGAATCTGGCCACCAGGGCAATAGGCTCTAGAAAACCACGGGGGAAGGTCTCGGAAACAGTGAGGATGTGTTTTGTCACGGTTCGTCCGGCAGACGTGGACAAGAGAAATTGGACATAGACACCCGTGGAAAGTGTACGCAGAGACGTATCTGGAATGTGATCGCTGGGCTGGACCCTGGTAGAGATGGCAGCTCTGGGCGCTGTAGTGCCCTCCTCGTTCCCCTTCCAGAGAGCTTCCCCTCCCCCAGGCCCGAGCTGGTTTCCAGGGGCACACCCTTGGTTCCAGGAACAAGCACCTGGGTCTGGAGAGACAGGCGCAGCTGAAAAGCCTCTATGGTGAGAGACCCCTCACCAGAGGCTGGAAGCTGTGTGTCCCGCGTGCCTGCTCCGGAAGCTGGGGAGGGGCCTTGGGGTCAGAGATGGTGCATCCCCCTCTGTGCCCACCTCCTATGCCACCCACGCAGCTGCTCTGAGAAGCCAAGCACAGAACCACAGCCACACGGGCCCACAGTGGGTCTGGGCTCTTGGAGGGAGAAAGGCAGTAGGAAGATATTCTGGGGGAGGGGGAAACTGAACCATTTGGAACTACTAACTGTCACTACCACTTAAGCAGGCTGTGCCCTGAGGCCTCACTCACCCCTCGGCACCGAACACAGGCTGCAAGAGAGAGTGGGCACTCAACAGCGTCTGCTCACAGGGAGAACGGCTGGAGAGAACGGATGGGTGAGCGTGTGTGGTTGCGCCCCTGGGGTGACAAGAACCCAGAGCTCAGGGCCTTGGCTTGGCCCCACAAGGCCACACATGACTTTGGCCTCTCTCCAAATTTACATTTTTCATTCATGAAATGGAGACAGCAGGTCCCCAAACCATGTCCCAGGGCAACCGTGAAGGCCAGAGACAGGAGTGCTTTGTGGTGACAGCCTGTAACTCAGCTCCCTCTTTCTCTCCCAGCCCCGTGATGTTAAGTTATTGAAAGGAGTTCATCTTGGCCCTGGCTGGTGTGGCTCAGTGGATTGAGCACCAGCCTGTGAACCAAAGGTCATGGGTTCAGTTCCCGGACAAGGCACATGCCCGGGTTGCAGGCCAGATCCCCAGAGTTGAGGGCATGTGAGAGGCAACTGATCAATGTTTCTCCCCCCACACTGATGTTTCTCTCCTCCACTTTCTCTCTCCTTTCCCCTCTCTCTAAAAATAAATAAATAGAATCTTTCAAAAAATAGTTCATCTTGAGTAAAAATTACTCATTCAGGCATCGTTAAGATTCAGTTGTTCGTAAACTCTAAGGAGATAATCCAACCTAGATAAAGGCACATGTATAATCCTGTTCTGGCCAAATTAGGAAACAGTCTGCTTCAGAGACTTCTGAACTCTGACCCCCCCTTGTCCAGGTTTCCCCTCCCACATACTCCAATGGTGATAGCCTGTTTTTCGTTGAGAGCCTATTTTCTAACTAGAGAGGCTTGGGTCACCACTGGCTCCTCTTCCTGTCCAAGCTTCTCCGGTCCCAGGGAGACTCTCCCAATCTTCCAGGAGCCCTGGCCTTTGTGGGACCCTGCCACCCGGAATCGCAGAGCACCATTTCACTCCAGATGGGGACACCAGAAAACCTAGGTCTCGAGCCTTCTGCTTTCTGTGGCACCTTTGGAACACTGGTTTCCATAGCTACAAAAAGTGATCCCTTTCCTGCTTATCTCCAAGGGCTTTTGTGTGGATCACCAGAGATGAGAGATGGCACCTGTGAACCTGTAAACTACGGCCGTGTGTGGATATATTCCTGCACTGTTGTCAGGACTCTGGACTCCTAAACGATCTGGTCAAATGGCTGGAGTTGAACCCAGAGATGCCAAAGTGCCCCAAGCTGGCGCTGGGCTGCACGCTCCCTGGGGCTCCGGACCCTGCCGTCTGTGCCTCCACCTCCCTCCGGAGGGAGGGGCTACAGCCTTTGAGGACTATTGATCCATTGGAAAAATAACCAAGGACTGCATAGAATCAACTCCATTTCATTTAAGGATGAAATATGAAAATGTGTGCTTTTTAAGATAACTATAGAAAACATTCATTGAGTACCTACTAGGTATTAGGCACATTCCTGTATTATATTAACCCTTCCAATGACCCTGAGAGAGAAGAGCACAGATTCACAGAGAAATAGATATACATTTGCCCCGGCCCGTGTGGTTCAGTTGATTGGAACATCATCCGGTAACTGAGGTTGCAGGTTCGATTCCCAGTCAGGGCACATGCCTAGGCTGAGGGTCAGATTCCTGGTTTGGATGCATGCAGGAGGCAACCAGTTGATGTTTTTCTCTCTTCCATCCCCTCCCTCTTAAAAAAAAAAAAAACGGGTGGGGGGAAGAGTGCTCAGGTCCTGAGGATAAAAATAAAAAAGAAAGAAAGAAGAGATATATACACATTTAGAGTAGAGAAATGGGCTTTCATGAAATGATATAACCACTCCTTAGCTATTAGACTCCTACTAAATTGCATTGCCTTTTCCCTACCACAGGCAGAAAGGGAGATGCACCGCCTTGGTTCTTGCCTAACCCCAGAGCCCTGAGGGTCCTGTAGGTCCACAGACCCTACCTTCTAGGTTAAAAGGCCAGAGAGACTGCACAGGGCTGGGCTGAAGCTAGACAGGTCACTGAGGGCCTCCTCTTTGTCCCTGAACCAGGGAGCGGCACCCAGTAGCTCAGGGAGACACTGGCCAGAGTGTGGCCGAGTGGGAAACCTGAGCTGTCGTCTTGGCTGCTGGCACTGCAGGGAGAGGCTTCCAAGCCCGTGGCCATCAGGTGTCTGCTGTTGCCTGCTTCCCCTCCGCAGGTGCGATAAGGAGTGAAGGTGTGGTTCTGCCAGGTGGCGGGGGAGGTGGAAGGAGCTGGATTGGGAGTCAGGAGAGGGGAGCACACCTTGGCCACTGTCACTATGACTGAGCAAACCGCTTCCCTTTGCTTCAGCTTCCTCGTCTGTAGAATGGGAGGGGGACTGGACTAAACACGTTCCGTGCTGGCAGGGGGGCCCTGCAGAAAACCAGGCAAAGTGATTTGCTCCAAGGTCATGAAGACGATGGCTGAGGGGCACCCGGCCTCACTCATTACCGCCCTCCAAGCTCCAGCAGGGGCTCCTGCCGACCCAACCCAAACAGAAGCCAGAGGACAGGAGCCCGAGGATGCCGTCCACACTGATGAGAGAGTGTGGGTGGGCCAGGTGGTGGTCCAGGAGGCCCAGGGGAGCCCTGGCCAGGCAGCCTAGTTGGTCAGACCATCGTCCCAATGCACCCAAGTCACAGGTTGGCTCTCCGGTCGGGGCACACACAAGAAGCAACCAGTGAATGTATACACCAGTGGAACAATAGATCGATGTTTCTTTCTTCTTCCTTCTTCCACCTAAAAATCAATTCAAAAATTTTTTTGAATAAAAAAGGCAGCAGCCCAGGGGAAAGGCCTCGGGAGCTCACGCCGTCTTCCTGTCAGCCCTGGAATGGTCCCAGGGCGGCGATCTGCGAGGCCTTCTTCCCTGCTCTGTTGCCGAGGGAGCAGGTGGGGGAGGTAGGGCAGGCTGGGAGCAGGTCCCGCCGCCCTGGGGGGGCCCACTGGGGAGGGTGGCTCCCTCCCCCTACTTTGCAGGAAAGCCTTTCTTCCCCCATTTTTACCTCTCCCACCCAGGGTCTCCTTCTGGCACATTCCCTAACCCTACTCTGAGGGACACTTACAGATCACTCAAGATGAAAAAGGCTTTAAGACCTCTGGCAACGGAGCTGCACAGAGCACAGGCATGATTGGCAGGGCAGGGCAGGGCAGGAGGGTAGAGACAAGTGGGCCTGGGTCCTCCGGAGACCTCTATGTCCCCAGGGAGCCCGAGCCTTTGCCTTGCCCTCATTTCTAGGAAAGGTTGCCGCTGGGCCACACAGCCTGGAAGTTCGAAAGGCAGCCTGGAAGCCTGCTCCCCCGTGAAGGCTCCGACGTGAGTCATGCCCCGGGAAAGGCTGGCCGGGCGGCAGCACCCAGGAATGGCCCATCTGGGGTGCCACACCCAATCTCTCCCAGGAGGTAGAGCTGGCTTCGGCCAGGCCCGGCCCCTGACGCCTCAGCAAGCATCCACTCAGCAGCAGCCTCATGCGTGTGTCAAGTGGGGTGGAAGGTGCATGCACTTGTGAAGGCGGCCTCCTCTGCCACAAAGGGGGATTTCACCCCTGAGCAAAGGAGCCCCGGTTTTTCCGGGGTGCCCACACCCTCTCAGAGAGCAGAGAAGCCTTCCACCCCCAGATCAGGGTGAAGCACATCTGGAAAGTACAGGGCTGGCCGAAAAGTCCGTTTCGTTTTTTCTGTAAAATAAAAGACACATTTTTCATTTTCACCAAAACTTTTCTGATTTGGATGTTTTGAGTGTGTCGGCTGTCTCCTGCGTGGTATAACATTGTTTTCAATTAACGTCTGGATTTGATTACCATCAACTTCAGCTGCTCTACCTGACCCTGGAGCACCCTCTGGGGAGAAATCTCTGGTATGAAACTTCGCAAACTGCTCTTCACACGTTCGGTCAGTCACAGCGCCTTCTCCACATGCTGCACAGATCTTTTTTTGTTTCAGTTGTATTTTACCTTTTTAAAAATAATAAAGTATAGCCCTGGCTGGTGTAGCTCAGTAGATTGAGCGCGGGCTGCGAACCAAAGCATCGCAGGTTCGATTCCCGGTCAGGGCACATGCCTGGGTTGCAGGCCACGGCCCCCAGCAACCGCACATTGATGTTTCTCTCTCTCTTTCTCCCTCCCTTCCCTCTCTAAAAATAAATAAAATCTTAAAAATAATAATAAAGTATAATATGCTGAAAATGTTGCGTGCTTTCTTCCACCTTCAATGTTAAAAGTGTATTTTTAAATGCACTGATATGACAGCTGTTACAACACAACCTAACGTGATTTTTTTGAATGGAGTTAGGTGACTACGTGTTACTGCACGGAAAACAAACTTTTCTGTCAGCCCAGTGATGAGGTGCTTTCTGGGAAGAGCTCGGGATGGGGAGTCGGGACCCGGCTGCTTCCGACCCCAGCCTCCCTGCATCCTTCCAGGAAGCCCCGTGACTCTAGGAGACTCGTCACCTGCAGTTCAGTCCAACTGTGATTGTACTGTCCATGGAGGCCCTTCTGCGGAGGCCCCAGGCCAGCTGGAGAGTCCCCTCTGGGGCGGCTTCAGGGCTGTGCTCCCCTCCCCGGCCCCTCCTCTCAGACAGGGGCCTGAGGCCTGCTCAGTGAAGTGTGAGGGAGGCCCCCCAGGGAAGCCTGAGGAGCAGGGGCCTTTAAATTATGGAGCAGCTTTCTTAGCCCCTCTCAGAAAGGCCCAAGCACCCAGCTAAATAATTCACCACCTCAGGAAGACCCAGTGGTTCCTGACACAGCTAAAGTAGGTCAGTTACCGCCCTGGCCCCGGGCGGGGGTGTGGGGCTCAGAGCAGCTTCCCCACCAGCACTAGGAGGGGATGCGGGCTGGCTAGGCCTGGCTGGCTTGGCAAGTGCCCAACTGACCCAGATACAGCATTGAGATGGGGGGTACAGAGGAAAGCACCCCCCCCTACCCGCCCCCGCTTGCTGGCATGGACACAAACATCATCGCCCCTCCTCCCAGAGCCTCCCTCAGGGTCCAGATAACCCACCACTTGAAACCCATTTACACACAGGGCCAGAGACTTCCTGTCACCTGGGGGTGCTGTGTCCTCTCTTCACCTGCAGGTACTGGTTGGGGCTGACAACGTCACCCTGGGCCTTTGACAGCTGACACAGTCACCAGAATACAGTAGACCCATGTCACCTGGTGCAGGCCTGGGGTGTGGAGAAGAACTGAGGCAGGAGTGGAGGGACCCTTAAGTCACACAGTGCAGGTGAGGCAGTGACCAGGGCTGCCCCCGTGGCAGGAGGCTCTGGGGCCCCTGCTGCCCTCCCTTTCTGGGCACAGCTTCCGAGTCCAGCAGTGAAGGACACGGGCAGAAAAGAGAAACAGCAAAGCCCCCATCAGGCCAGTGCTCCAACCCGGCAGGAGCTGGAAAGGATTTCAATCCACATCACTGAGGACACCGAGGTCCCAGGTGACAAAGGGGAAGAAGCAGGGCCAGCCATAGGTGTCCCGACAGGGTCCACTGTAGTGGGGGCCTTGGCGCCACCCCATTCCTGACCTTCCTACCCATGTGTGCTGGCTCCCAGCAAACCTCTCGGGAATTGGACCTGCAGCTGCGGGCCCAGTGGGGCAGAGGAGCTTCCCCATTTCTGCGCCAGACTGCTGGGTGCCCTCGCCTGTGTCACATCCTCACAAGGACCAAAAACACTATGCACAGGAGTCCAACCTCGCAGGCCGCAGCCCTCCCCTACGAGGGGGCCTGCAAAGGACATAAGCCACGAAGGGCCCGGCCAGTGGACAGCAGCACCTGGAGTGAGGGCTCCCTCCCAGGGCTTCTGTGGGGGTGCAGAATCTCGAATGAAGTGAATGACTCAAACACTGGGGTGGGGGGCAGGGGATGCGTCCCCTGCAGACTCCAGTGACACCACAGAGAGAAGGAGGGAGAGGCTACAAGAGCTCTCAGGCCTGGAGCCACTTCAGTCCCCCCACCCGCACCCGCACCCCCACAGCCCCGCCAGCCCATGTCCCGTGGAAGCAAAGGCCGGAGAGCAGTTACTTCGGATGATTTTATTTTGCATCTCATACATCATCCAGATTCACATTCTCGCAGGATCAGCAACTAACAACAGCCACCCCGCCTCCCGAGTCTGCAGACGGCCGAGAGCCGCAGCCGCGGCCAAAGGCGAAGCACCGGCGTGCTCACAAAACAAAAAATTGCACAATTTTCCCTTCATTTTCCTTAAACTAACGCCTGACACAAAGGCTCATGGCTGGAGAATGGAAATCCTTTTCTTCTTCATGCCTCAAACTAAACATTAAACTTATCTGACAGGGCGAACGAGGTCTCTTCAATAATTAATTGCACACACACACGAAAAATCCTTTATGATGCATAAATATTTTGTTACACGGGGTACAAAAATACTTTCACTTTTTGGTTGGCTGCGAAGTCTGGAGAGAATGAGGAGCCAGCACAGGGGTGTGTGGTGGAAAAGGTAAGCAAGTGGGCCGAGAAGGGACGTTTGAGCCGCTGGTGGCCCCTCGGAGGGGGAGGCGGAGGACCCTGGACTGAAATGAAAACACTCATCTTGGCTGGGTGGCTGCTGCTGTTTGGCCCGGAAGGGTGCGGGGCAGCGGGAAGGGGAGGGCGGAACTGGCCGCAGGGCTCAGCCCCACGGGAGCAGGCTGGGTGCAGGGAGAGGCGTGCAGAGGGACCGGGAATGATGAACCAGGAAAGGCCAGGACCTGTTGCTATGGTGACACAATGTGAGAACAAACTGTACACTCACATATACACAAGTCTAAGTGTCTTAATTCATGCCAGAAAACATGCAAAATCAAATGCCTCATTTCTCTGAGGTGAAGCTACAGAAACCAGTTTGGAGCGGAGGTCGGGCCTTGCTCGGTCCCAGTGCGGCCCCCTGAGCCAGGTCTGGGTGTCCCCGCCGCCGGGCCCCTGAGGCCTGGGGGAAGGGCCCCGGGGCAGGGCAGGGCTGAGGAAGAGGAGAGAGAAGAAACGGGAAGCAGTCCACTGAGTCAGGCTTAAAATTCACAGTCTTTGGAGGGAGGCAGCAGCTCTCCACAGGCCACCTGGGGGCAGTGGAAGCTCAGGGCGGCTTCCTCCCAGCGGGGGCTTCAAGCTGTGGTGACAAGACCTGGAGGGCGGGGAGACAGGTGGCCATGAGCAGAGGTGTAGGCTGGAGCCAAACCCCGGCCTGCCCTGTGGGAGGAGTCTGAGGGCAGTGGTGTGGGAAGGGTGGTGGGAGAAGTAGGTGGAAGCGGCCGAGGCCCCAGTGCGTGACCTCAGGGAGGCCTCGAGCTCTCAGGCTGGGGGGGGCGGGGCGGGGAGGAACCAGGCCCCACAGGGAACCCGGGTCCAGGACACCCACCCTGGGCCTCCCGGGCAGCACTTACTTACTGAGGAACTAACAGAACTGACGGTACTTCCATCCTTGCTGGGCGGTATCGGAGGACGGGTACCAGCGCACCTGCAAGAGAAGCCACGTTGGGAGCTCGCCGTGCAGTCTTCCCTGGACAGGGGAGCCCTGCACGCACCGCCTTCTGTGTCCCCTTGGAGCCCTGGCTCTGTCCCTGACAGGCCAACGTCCGGCCAGTGTCCCTCACCTCTAAGTCTCAGCTTCGTCACCTGAAAATGGGAGAGGCTGCCACACTGGCCTCCTCCTCAGGGTGCAGGTTCAGAGAGGATGCTTACGGCGTGCTGCCCTCCATAAGGCCAACCGGGGAGTGCCAGGCCGCATCAGGCGGAGTGTCAGCAGCCAGCGGCCCTGGTGCCAACAACCTGCCCTCCCCTCTCTCCTTCACAGGGAGAGAGTGGAACTCCTAACACTAGGAGAACAAATCCAGCACATTTTTGCTCCACTTCCTTCAGTCTCGGCGACCCCACGCAGCTGCAGGCTGGAGGGGGTTAAGCCGCGCACAGGTGTGAAGGGTCAGCACGACGGAATGTAAAACACTGGACTAAGCAAAGTCAGCACGGTCCCTGAAGCGCAGAACCCCAGACATTGGTCCCACTCTCGTACAATTCTGCAGAGGCCAAGGGTGAGACCCAGATGCTGCGTCCTCCCGGTTTCCACTTCCCCATCCCTCTCTTCCCTCCACGTTCACCCTCGGAAGCCTAGAGATTTGTAGCCCACCAGCTGAACCCTCCGGTGCAGGCCGTCAGCTACAGAACCCCGGCACTTTCCAGAAGGTCCCAGAGAACATAGCCCCAGAGCAGATTCCCAGAAACTGGTCGGAACACGGCGTGTGCCCCCTCCCCCACAGGCCTGCCATCTGGAAGGTAAGCTGTGCCCGGGGCCAAGCCCAGCCTGCAGGGGAAGTGCGGGGGAAGACCACCCAGAGACGGGAGCCCAGGCCCCCTCAGGAACGGAAGGGCCGGCACATAGGCGCCGATGTGGAGACGAGTAGCACCGGGGCAGCCGTAGGAGGCTGTTACCCAATGGCCACCGGGGGTCCTGGCCTCCTGGGGGGCAGATGAAAGCTCCCTGAGAACTTGCCCCTGGGCCCCTCCAACTGCGAGGTGCTGCTCTGTGCAGTGCATAGCTTTGGTCACCACACGCTCGGCAGGGAGGCGGGTGTTTGGAAGGTAACATACAGCAGGGCAGAGTCTTAGGTCACCTGAGCAATGCCAAGGTCTCCTCTGGGCTCCCAGCACATGGCACCGCTGTCACCAGGACACAGCTGACCCCAGGCTGCTGGAACTACCTTGAAGAAGCCCCACACCACACAGAAAGGGTCAAGAGCCTCTTCTAGCCATTGAGATGTCCAGCCTTGGGGGCTGCGGGATCTTCTTTCCTGCCTCCTAAACGTCTGAAGGCGGCTCCCTTCCTGCCTGGCTGACAGCTGAGTGACAGGAAGCCTCCCCTCCCCTTTGCTGGGCCATGGGTGCCCTGCCCTCTCAGCTGAAGTCCAGTGCTCAGCCCACAAGAAGGACAACGAGGAAACCAGCACCGGCGCTGCAGACAAGCCTGCAGTCCGGCTTGGGGAATCCCCTGGGGGGGTCCGGACCACCGCCTCCACCCAGCCTCCAGCTGGAGCCGCCCCCAGTAAGGGAGTGCCCGCCAGCTGGGTGCCCTGCAGGGCTGGACAAGGGGGCGACACTGGATGAGAGTGGGAGGGACACTGGAGGCCACCCACAGCTGCCTGAGGGGTCCCTTGGGGAGCCCCACGCTCCCCACAAGCACCGGAATTTTGCCCCCAAGGCAGCAGCTTCCCCCAGCCTGAGATGCGTCGGCCGCCCTCTCAGGGAAGTAGAGAAGAGACCCCGTTTCTGAGCTCGAGGTGGCCCTGCCCTGAAGCGGGCTGTGTTCCTGCGCCCCTCAGACACCCCCCCCCACCCCCCACCCCTGTTCAGGCTGGCGGCCCGCGTCCTCCCGGGAGCACGTCTCCTCCTGTGCGGCTCAGGACAACAGCCCCTCCCGGCCCCCTAGTTGTTCGCAGGGGCCTGGGGTCCTGAGAGGCCACGCCGCAGGGATGCCCCTGGGTATCTAGAAGGAACCAGGCTCCATGAGGATCAGCATCTCAACAAGGGGGGCACGCACTTAGTCCTTGCTTGCATCCTGGGACGGACCGACTGAGAAGATTCGCCAGGCAGCGAGGTGGGCGAAGGAGTGAACCCACAGGAGAAGAAGCACAAACAGCCGGTAAGCACAGGAGCCCCACTCACCCGAATGTCCATGAAAGCAACACCCAGTCTTACTTAACCCAGACGGGCAAGTCTGCACTTTGACCCCTAACAGTTCTAGGAATCCTTGACGTGCAAAACAAGCAGGACAGGTGCCCAGAGAGGTGTGAGCAAGGGCGTCCGCTGCCACCTGGCCCATCGGGGTGAGAAATGGTGTAAACAACCCACTTACCACCCACAGGACCCAACAACTCCCGCAGTGGTGGGTTGGCCAGGCGTCCAGAACACAGAGCGACCCTTACTGATGTGGGAAGTGTCCTGACATTTAAGGTTTAAAACGATTAAGTGTGCACACAGTAATTTTTGTGAAAGATTCCTCTACAGAGATTTACTTACAAACCTGTATGTAGCTATCTACCAAGTCTATAGTCTAAAAGTAGCAGTTTTCTAGGGACAAGGATGATAAACCAAAGAGAAAAAAGAAAAAAATTCCTGCCTTCTTTTTTTTTCCATAAACATAGACCTCTGATAACTAATGCTTATGACATACTTAGCATGTACCACGTGCTATTCTAAGTAGTTTTCATGTACTAAGTTCCTTTAATCCTTACAAAAACCCTATGAAGTTGACACTGCTACTCTTCCATTATACAGATAAGAAAACAGAGGTTAGAGAGCTCATGTAACTTCGAGGTTATCAGTAAATGGCTAAGTCAATTTGAGGAGGGAGGGGGGAGTCACAATGAGAGACCCCATTCCCTCAGATGAAACAGAAAACAAAGTCCGCTCCAAGAGGACCCTGGGACACAAGGGGACACGGAGGACCCCTGCCTTTAGGCCATTATCTGTACGTGCCCACCCCAGTGTGCCTCTGCCACCCACACCTCTCGCCTGTCTCACCCTCTTAAAGGAGAAGCTTCTGTCAGGCAGGTCAGGAGGCCGAGCAGGATGAACCATCTCCCAGCCCTCCCCACAGGCCCGGGCCTTTGTGGCTTGGGCTGAGCCACTGGCAAAGGGCATGCAGTGGCGGGGTGTACCCATCTGGGTAGAGAGAGGATTGCTCTTCATCCCCTCTTGCCCCTCAGCTGCCCCCTCCTTGCCCCGGGCACAGAAAAACTCAGCTCTGCTGGTCCTCCAGGTTCAGAATGACCCCCCCTCAGGACCTGCACTGCCCAGCACCTTTACTCAGGCACGCCCGCCCCACCTCGGGGCGGCGCTGTCAACGGGCAGGACGGCGCTCTGGGAAGAAGGAAAAAATGCTACTGCTTGGAAAGTGCTTTCACGCCTATTACTGCATTCAGCCCTAACGGCACGTTTCACTGCTGAGGACGCAGCTTTGCAGATGGCGAGGAGCAGGGACAGGGCTGCTTGGTACCTGGACCGGTCACCTGCCATTAGTCTCCCTCCCCCAAAGCGCCACTAGCCTTTGAGATGGCCTCCACCCCCTTCCCTGGGTGACCAGGAGCTCAGGTGTGAAAACGCCTCCGGCCGGCCTCGGGGAGGACCAGGGGAGAAAGCTGGATGATGAGACTGAGTAACAGCCGTAGTAACTGGCACTTCTACAGCAGTTCCTCTGTACGACCCTAAGAAGTAGGTATGATTTAAAGAAAAGTTTTTTAGTTGTTCAGTTACAGTTGCCCCCATTCCCCCCTCCATTGCTCTCCCCTGCCCTGCCCACCCCCTCTAAAATAGGTATGATTATCACCATTCTGCAAAGAAATTGAGACACAGAGAGGTTAAGTAACTTGCCCAAGGTCACACAGGTGTTAAAAGAGAGAGCCAGGATCCGGTTTGAGGCAGCGGGGGAGGGGGGAGGCCAACCACAAGGCTTGGGGAAGAGGGAGGGGACGGCTGGAATGGAGACAACAGGAGGGCATGGCGCCCTCAGGGGCAGGTAGCAGCACACGGCCCCAGCCAGCGGTGGGGGGGGCACCCCAAGAAGGGATGGGCGGAGGCGCCTCTCCTTATTCACTTGACACAGTAACTGTCCCTGGCTCCCAAGCTCGGCCCGTCCCTGTCTTGGCCAAGCGTCAGCAGACGGGGCAGAACCTTTCACCCAATCTGCTCCAACGCTCTCACTTTACAGACGAGGACACGGAGGCCCAGGGGTGAAGCCACTTGCCGAGGATCAGGTGGCTAACTGGTGGCAAAGCTGGGATGAGAGGCCAGGACCCCAGCAGTTCCACTCCCCGCGTGGCCGGGAGCCATCGGAGATGACAGGGACGGCGCTCCCTGCCACCTCCTCTGTGCCCACCACAGAACCCGACTGGTGGTGAACGCCCACACGTTTCCCTCTGGGGGAAGATCTTTACCACCTTCCTACCCTGATCAGTTTCCCAGCCGTCTGTGCTGTGCAGCTGGGGACATGGCCAAGGTTAACATCTTCTGCCCACACCACAGTCCAAAGTGGCCTCGGCCGGGGAGAACTCCCCCGCCAGGGAAAACGGTTTGCTAGGGTAGTATCCCCAGAATCCACAGAATCCGAACCTTCCACCCTGGAACGGGGCCACCCAGATGTCACTAAGGCCTCCGGAGGACTGAGACAGAGAGGAACTCAGCCCTCGGCCAGAGTGGCCAACTCCTCCCACCGCGGCTTCCAGTTCCTGCGAACTCTTCCTTCCTGACTTCTCATTTCCTTTTCCTCCTCATCTCCTTCTACCCCCCAGGCCCAACCCAGGCTGCCGCTGTTCTCTCCCTCTCGACAGCACGGCACGCCCTGGCCAGGTCACTCTTTCCCACCGATCGGAGGCTGAGGTGGGCTCGCTGTGGCCCCTCGGTGCTACCTGGCAGTGCCCAGCCATACGGCCAGCACTCCTGTCACTGCCTCGCAGGGAGAGCCGGTACCTACCCACCTGCTTGTCTGCTTCTCAAGTACCTGGCACGGCACCCAGTGAGCAGCCAACCCTCCCGGCCCAGCCTCCCTGCCCTGCCCCTCCCCTGGAAGTACGCGCATCCCCCTCCAGCCCGTGCACAGGTGAGGGCACCCCTGCTCTTCAAGAACAGGAACACTGGCTGTGCACTCGGGACGCTCAGCCCAAGTCCCATTCTAGCACCTCTCACGTGTTAGCATTTGAATCTCATGACAACCCCGAGGCAGATAATATTACTACTCTCCTTTTCCACAAGACTAAAAAATCAAGGCACGGAAATCTTCAAGAGCTTTCTCAAGTTCATAAAGACAGGAGGAGCAGGAACAGGCAGCTGGGCCCCGGAGGCCACACTCGGCCTGGGATGTGAACCTGAACCGTGGCTTGGAAGCCACGGGTGGCACGCAGTGCAGTGCTGCGAGTGTTTGGGGGGGTGGAACCTCAGCAGGGGCCTCCCAGGACTCTGCCTCCGACCCTCGGCATGGCCTCACGGCTTACCCCCTCCCACCTCTCTGCCAGAGCCGAGCCCTAAAGGCACCGTCACGGAAGACAGCAGTTCTGCTGCAGCTCCGGAGTCTCGTGTGGTCCAGAGGCCGGGTGGGCACAAAGTCTGGCAAACTTAGAGGCTTCATTCCCACCCCCTTCCTGCTTCTCTCCAAGAGCGAGAGCTCACCTGAGCATGCAGGGCGGCGGCGGCAGCAGCAGTGGCGGCTGGGTAGGTGAACGCAGCGTGTGAGATGGCTGGGGTCAGCTCTGTGGTGTACAGAGGGTAGGGGGCCCAGGCCTCTGGGGATGTGGGGATCAGAGCAGTCCCCATCAGGTCATCTACAAAGGGAGACAACAGCCCCCATCATCAGAACACCAGTCCTCCCTTCTGCCACCCCATTCCACACATGGAAGGGGACTCAGCTCTACGGCTGAAGCATAAGGCCCCCACTCAGACCAGACCCCCCGAGACCAGAGCGAGAAGCCGTGTTAACTCGGCCTGCATGGTGTGCACCCTGTCTGCTTCGAGAAGCTCTCGATGGGCCTGCTGCAACCTTAACCAGAAGAAATCAGAGGCGGCTTTAGGGAAGCTGAGCAAGGCTGATGGCTCAGGGGCTCAGGCTGTTTGAGGCCTGGCAAAGGCTGCAGGGCAGGATGGATGTGTGGGACCCACAGAGAAAGGTGGCTGTGGATGCAAGCAGCCTCTTCCAAAGGGGGGCCTGCAAGCACCCTGGTTCTCTCAATGAGAATCTCAGTATCTGCTCTCTGTGTTACACCCAACTGGGGCTCTCCACTCAGGCCAAGTACAAGGGCAGCAGACTGCAGCTCTGAGTGCCACTCACAGGGGTCCCGGGCGATGAAGTGTGCTCCTAGGGCGGGGTGTGCGCTGGTGGGATTTGGTGTAGCCATTAGCTTGTTCTTGGCCATCTTGGTGTTGGCTTTGGCAAACTCTAGCCTCAGGGTCTGTGGGTTCTCTGGATCAAAGCGAATGCCCTATATCAGAGTGAAAAAGAAGAGAAAAACTTGACTTTGTAGAACCCAGAGTGTCTACTGCAGCGGGTGCAGAGGGTCCCCAGAAACGTCTTGCCAGAAAGACCCGTGCTCATGGGGCCAAGACAGAGGACCCACTGCGTGGGCCTTGTGAGTAGTGATGTTTGGCCAAGACAGCACAGCCAAGGACTCTGCCCCAGGGCTGCTGGGAAATACGGCATGTCTCCGGGCCCTTTCCTTGGGTGTGGAGCCAGGGAGGGTTTGCAGGAGACGGGACAAGGACGCACGTTGCCTGGGCAGGGGGTCTGTGGGTCAGAGACAGATCTGTTCTCCGTCTACTCACGTTCAGTGCGTTCTTGGCCGCCTCTGCCCCTGCCCGGCTGTCAAAGATCACGAAACCGACAGGCTAGTAGGAGAAAGAGAGAGAACACCCTTGCATCTCTCCCTATGCTCACCTCCCCTCCACAGACAGACACCCCCCCCCAAAAAAAACCACCAAAAACAAAGAGCCACTCTTGCCCATTCCTTCCCACGTCCAGCTGGAACAGAAGCCTCCCACCAGGTACCACAGTGTGGAATCGCCGACTGAGCTTTACCCACCGCACTGAACGCCGCCCTCAGTAAAAGTCTTTTTTTTTTTTTCAGATGCATGCAGGTAATTAAGAGTAAGTCCATGTTTTGTGCAGGAAGTAAGCGGACTCCAATATATCAAGTGCATGGGGAGGTTCCAGAAGCAATCAAGGGTAAAGAGGTTGGAACCTCCCCAACTTCATTTCGCCACAGTTTGGTCCAGACCCCGAATGGCCCCCCGCCGCCTGTCGTCCGGGGCCAGAGCGTAGCCACAGCGTAGCCACCACGTCTCTGGGCCTCCACCTTGGCGCCAGGCTGTGGGTCCTTAAGAGTCAGAGAGGGAAGGCCAGGAGCCAACTGGGAGGAAGAAGGAACCTGTGGGGCCACTTGCATCAGCCCAGCACAGAAAGGGGACACAAGGAGCAGGTCTCAGCTGCCCGAAATGCCTCCAGACTGAGTTAAAAGCAACAGACTTAGTTCCAAGCTCACCAGTTGGGCTGGGCTGAGAGGAAGAAAAGCCTTGGAGAGAAATTACCTGTCTCGATGTGAGCTTGATCAGGGACCCTTCGTACCCCTGCAGAGAGAGGTCAGGCGTTAACAGGGAAGGTCAGAGCCCCTGCTGTGCTGTCCCAGCCACCCGCCGTCACCCCATCTTTCCCCGACTGCTCTCCTGTCTCATTCTCACGCTCTCCTCCCCCAGAGTCGACCCTCTCTGCCCCCCACCGCTGGGCGCCCTCCACCCTGCATTCTGAATCACATGGAGTGGTGCGTGGGTGGGCATTATGCCACGGCAGTCATCATTTCACGTGCAAATTCCAGTTTGCTCCACTGACTTGGAATCCAGACGCACCAAGCTTACCTTCTTAAGTTTTCTCATCTGCAAACCTAAAAGGCTACAGTGAATCTCAAAGATTATTTATATGGCAAAATCTATGGAAATTCTTCACACCCCCCCTTTATAGATGAGGAAACAGAGGCTCAGAGCAGGTACGCAATCATCGGAAAGCAACGTGTGAACTAACAGCACCAGCACAGAGGGGCGGGTCTGTGATCACAGGTGTTGAGACTGTCCTGCGTCCTCCTGCTGCCTGGTCCAGGCCAGAGATTCATTCCTGGGGCTTTGCCTCCGTCCCAGACTCCACCCCTGCCCGTGCGTGGCTGGGCCCAGACTCACCTTGAACGGCCTGAACAGCAGGTAAAGTTCTCTGGGTTTAATGTCCACAGGGAGGCCACTGACGAACAGTGTCCGGACCTGGGGACAGAGACCACAGAGGTCAGGGCCAGATTGACAGAGGGAAAGGGATGACAGCCCTTCCGTCAGGGAGGGACTGGATCCTTCCAGAGTTAAGGGAGGAATTCAGTATTTCCTGGGCCTCTAGAGGAGGCCGGCCCCTCCTGGGCGCCTTCCTTTCTCTAGGCTCACCGTGCAGGTGTCCAGGTGTCACTCAGCAAGCACCTGCTCTGTCTGCACCTGTGGGCAAGGCTGTACAGTGCGCACGCACAGGAGACGGCCCTACTTAGTAGGTGCACAGATCAAGGGCTCCTCTGATATCCAAAGCAAACTATGGCGTCTTAGTTCTGCCTCCACCCAATGCACAAGTTAAAATGTATGTATTTTCCAGCAGATACCCATGGACCCCAGGTTGAGGCTCTGTCCGGTCTCAGGAAGAGGCAAAGATACAAATGGGACACAGCCGCTACGCCACACCCTGGAGTAACTTCTACAGAGGGCCCGCCACTTCCACCTCCTACTGCTTCTGACGTAAGCTCTTCAGTGGCCGGGAGCGTGTTCTGTTCCTGCCTCCACGCCCAGCTCCTAGCATGGTGCTGGCGCTAAGTGTTCACTGAATAAGAGACCCGGGTGAGGACTCGGAACTGGAACAACTGTGCCGGGCTTTAAAGAATGAGCAGGATCTCACCAGCTTCAAGTGAGGCAGGTGATGCTGTAAATTATGAGCCTTGCTCTCAATGTGGTCGCAAGTTGGTGGTGAAGCCAGGTCTAGACACCCGATGTCAACCTGTGACTCCGGCCAGACCTGGCTCCTCAACTGTGTGACAGCCTGTGGGACCCAGCCAACAGCCCCGTTCCAGACGCTGGCTTGATCGGGAACCCGGGGCAGCCCGGCAACATCACATCCGGCAGGCACACACGTGCACGCATCTCAACAACACAGCCAGGAATGGCTAAGGAACCCAGCTGCTGGTGTCCCTGTCCCCACCCCACAAGGATGACTCCCAGCCTGTGCCTGATTAAAAAAAAAAAAATGGATAAGAACAAGCTTCTTCACTCGCATGAATTTCTGCCAAGAAGCAAACCCTCGCCATTTAGGGCACCCCTCACCCCAGCCGGGCCTTTCCCTCACCAGACACGCCCGGCTCCCAGGCCCAGGGTGAGGGCTCTGTGCACCTCACAGCCCCGGTAGCTCTGCGTCCCTGTACAGACAGCATTCGAGGGCTGGCCCGCTCCCAGAGGCACCTGGGAGAAACTGGACAGCCGAGGCTCCAGGGTGGGCTCAAGCGACCCCCTGCACTCCAGAAGGCAACCATCCTCTCCACCCCCTGCCTTGTGATGGAAGGGCCTTTAATTTCCATGTAACCCCCTACATGGAAGTGACTTGCTAGGGTCACCGGCTTTGCTCTAATGGCAGCAGACCTGGCACTCATCTGGACTGGCAGAGACGATACCTGCTTCTGGGTGCCAGGACTCGGGCACCCAGCCCACCCTCAGAGGATGGATGGGCTGAAGGAGTACAAACCAGCCAGGTTCCCACTGGGTGGGGGGGGTGGGGGTGGGGGGGTCACCGCCCCCTCCCTGAGATGGCGGGATGTAGTTCGGGCCAAAGACAGAGCCAGAGCCACCCCATAGAAACTTCTGCCCCAGTTCCTCCCGGGGCCACCCTTTTCACCCCGGCTAATTTTAAACCCTTCCTCAAATGGCTCCCTTCTGGCCGGACCTCCCCAGGGGCCCTCTTAAATAGCCAGTTCTCAGCACAGTTTCCTGCTTGGGTGGGGGAGGGGAGATCTTTCCCTTATTCCCGCCCTCCCTTTGGGCCAGATGTTTCCAGCTTCTTCTTCTGGTTTTCCACCTTTTAGGTCTGAAGTGCTCAAAACGCCACACTATCGCTCCCGCCCTGTCCCTGGCCACCTCTCCAGAAACAAACTGAGGCCAAAGCTGTCATGGATTAGGCAGTGGGTCCCTGTCAGCCAGGTCCGCAGACCCTTGGCTGGGGGGCTAAGTGACAGGAAACTTGGCCTGACTAGCCTCTCTGGTTCTTACTTGATCCTAGCCACTCTGGCAGACGACCGCCGAGCCTCTGTGCAGGCAGGAAACTGAGGCCCAAAAAGGGCTCATGCAGCCTGGTCCGCCAGGGAACAAGGCTGGGTAAGACTCGGCGACCTGGACTCAAGTCATCTGGTCCTCCAGCAACCCACAGCCGTGAGGACAGACAGAGGGGCACCTGGGCGGCCTCGTCAGCCTCGTGGGTGGGTCAAGTGTGCCCACCAGCCATTCAGCAGCCAGTCCCCCTTCCTCAGGCACCTGTTCAGGCCCACAGCAAAGCTGGAGTGATGGGGGCAGAACAAGAAGAAGCCGCAAACCGGGGTAGAGGGAGGCAGGAGAGCAGCAGGCTGGCCAGCCACACACACGGACAGGGCGAGACTCTAGAGCCCACCCGCCTGCCTTTCTGCACCCACCCGCGCTGGTCCCGCCGCGGCCCATCTCCCCCAGGTCCCCAACCAGCTCCAGAGGCCCAAACACAGCTGGTCTCAAGGCTGACGCTTGTGTCGCCTCTCGGGTCACCCTCCCTCATTCCTTGCCAGAAAGGCACCGTCCCACCCATCCTGCACTCCCTCACTTCCCCTTGCTCCCTCTGAAGCCCCAGGGGGCCCTCACCACCCTTCGCATCATTCCTACCCGTCTGAGCTTACCCCTCACCCGGACTCTGTAAAACCCCAGGAGGGAGACAGGTCTCAAAAACTTTCACATCCTCCCAAGCACCGAGAGCCAGGCCTCAGCATTTGGAATCCAACCTCTCTGTGCACCTTAGTCCTTCCAAAGCAGCTCCCGCCCAAGACAGGCATGGCTCAGCATGGTGGCCGACAGAGTAGCGCCATAAATGGCAAAGACCACGGGCTTCAGTTAGGCCACAGTCTGCACCCGAGCCTCAGGCTTGGCTTGGGGAAGACGCCTTATGTCTTGGAATCTGCGTATCCGCACAACTCGGACAGCATCGACCTCCAGGACGGCGCCCGACTCCATGCCCGGCACACGGGAGGCTCCACAAAATGTGCGCTCGCTCACAGCGGTCACCTGCACGCAAACCTCACCCACCAGCTACCACGAGCCGCTTAGTGTCAAGTGCCTGGGGAGGCTGGGCCAGTGCCGGGTCAGTCTGGAGCAGGCACAACGCAGGTGACACGATCTCAGCCGGTCACTGGGCTCCTTTTCCCTCTTTCCCTGGGAGGTAACATTTGAGGGAAAGGCACCTCGTTTTACAGATGAGGAAACTGAGGCTCAGAATAGGAAGGTGACCAAGCAAGCTGACAGCACAGTCAGGATCTCTGCAGGGACAGTGACATGCAGTCACTCCTCCAAGGCCTGGCCAGTCAGTCCTGGGTCTCGGGCCAGCATCGGAGAGCAGCTCCGTGCCCCTCGCTGCCATCGGCCTTCTGCCGAAGGGCCCAGCACACACTGAAGGGCCAGGGGCAGACCCTGACGACTGGCTGACGCCAACATGGAAAGATCCACCAGGGAACCCACGTCCTGCCCACTCCACAAATGTGTTGTAAGAATTTACCACAAAAATGTTTTCAGTATCTGAAGGGAGCAAAATGGGTCATTCCCACAACTCCAGGCTACTAGCAGTCACCGAGACCATGTACGTGGCCCTTTCTCCAGAAGTAGCCACACAACCCACGAGATTATTTTCGTTCCTATCCTGAAACTCGGAACGTTCCTATCCTGGCACCCAGTACCACAGCCCTGGTAAAACGACCATCTTCAATGGCAAGTACGAGCAGATGGTGCTAGACCATGGCCCTGTCCTTAGCACAACTGGAAGATGGTTTGGGATGGGGTGGAGTGGTACTGGGGGGCGGGGGGCTGCAGAATGGATGGCGGGAGCAACCTGAAAAGTCAGGAAAAGAAACATGTGGAGGAACAGCTCTTTCCGACGGAATCTATGGGAAGCACCAAATCCAATACAAAGAACTTGGCCCAGAGAGGTATCCCACCACACAGCACATCGCAGACATGGCTGTGTGGCCTGCACAGCACGAGAACAGACAGCCTTGCTGGAGGTCCCAGCCAGCACCAGGCCTGCCTACAGGAGCCAGCTGGCCCTTGGGCATAACTGAGTCCCTTGTCCAGCAAGGCTCCGGGGGCTCCTGACGCCGCTCTTCCCTTATACAAGTCCTGCTACCAGGTTCCCTTGGAAGTTGCTGTGGGCGAGGGGGTGGGGGCAGGTCCATCCCCTTCTGCTAAGTCCACAGGCTCTCACCGGTCGACAGACTTCCTGGGTTTGGCTAGGTCTTTGCTGTGTGTTCCTGGGTTCTTTCCCTTGCAGCCGGTGCTGTACCTAGAGTGCCGAAGGTTTCCCAACCACCTCTTGACCACACCTCACCTCCTCCCAGATGGCCCGGAATCTCACTCCCAGTGCTCCGAGGGAGGGGCCAAGAAGGACAGTGCATGAAAGGCACAGGAAGGGGTGGTCTCCCCTCCCACAGGAAAGGTTTAGAAGGATACCCTGGCTGGTGTGGCTCAGTGGATTGAGGGCCTGGATTGAGTGCCAGCCTGCGAACTGAAAGGTTGCTGGTTCAATTCCCAGTCAGGGCACATGCCTGAGTTGTGGGCCAGATCCCCAGCTGGAAGCATGTAAGAGGCAACTGATCAATGTATCTCTCGCACATCGATACTTCTCTCCCTCTCTTTCTCCCTCCCTTCCCACCTCTCTAAAATAAATAAATAAAATTTAAAAAAAGGTTTAGGAGGAGCCTCTCAACCACACTTTCTTTTTCTTTCTTTCTTTTAAAGATTTATTTATTTTTAGAGAAGGAGAAAGAGAGAGAGAAACATCAATGTGTGGTTGTCTCTCATGTGTCCCCTACTGGGGATCTGGCCTGCAACCCAGGCACTTGCCTTGACTGGGAATCGAACTGGCAACCCTTTGGTTTGCAGGCCAGGGCTCGATCACACTTTCTAATCCCAGCAAGACCGGACGCGGGCTCCCAGGGCTGCCCAGTCCTTTCCTCTGTGACAGGGAGGGGAGCTGTGGGTCCTCCTGAGGTCTTCCCCTCCTCCCTGCAGCCCTCCCAGCCCAGAGGTAAGAGCTCACCTCACTTTTTATAGGAAAAGAGAGGCAGGGGCTCTGGCAAGCTCATTCACATCTATGTGTTCATGATGTTCTTCCATCAGGCAAACAGAAATCTGTTTAAAGATCTTCATATAAAAGTGAAATCAAACAAAAGCCTTCAGGAGCGAGGTGGCAGAGACACCCAAGGCAGCAGCCTCACAGCACAAATTCAGGCTTCTGTGGAAAAAACTTTCAGATGGCACACTGATCAATCTCCACCTGTCCAGGGCACATCTTTCCTGGCTCTGGACACTCCAGTGGGCAAGCATGTCACTCAGGGGTCCCCACGCCAGTCTGGCTTCCTTGTCGGTGGCTGTTCCGGCCTCCCCGCTCCCCAGGGCACACACAGGCCCAGCGCAGAGCAGGCCCTGCAGGAATTAGGGGACACGGGCTGGCAGGGGAGGAGGAGGGAGTGGGCGTTCTACACAGAGGAACGCAGCCAAGCAAAGCCCCTGGGTGCGGTCAGCAGGGGCCACAGAGCCCTCCCTCCCCAGTAAAAGGGACCCCACACTCCGTGGGAGGCCAGGCTGGGATCTGGCCACTCTGCTCTCACCAGGTGAGCTCCGCCCTCTGCGAGGGGAGGGACAGGCCTGATGTCCCAGCTTTTCAGCACAAGAGACCTCCTTCATGCTGGCCATTAAACCCCACCGTCTTGGTCAAGGGCAGCAGCAGCGTATTGTGGCCCAGAGAACAGGCTCCAGAAGCACCAGTGTTTATTAAAGATGGAAAGGGTAAACACAGCTTTCAAAAACAGTGGTATGCCCGTGGATACTACACCCCCTTACCCTCTGACTCTGAAGGACAACCACAGCCTTCTACCTCCCCCAGCCGGTAAGCTCCAAGACAGCAGCACCCCGCACTCCCAGGACCACCTGCTCAGAGGATGGACCCTTCTAGAAAGGATGCGGAGGCAGGGAAACATCAGGGCCACTACCCACTCCTCCCTCACTCCGCTCCCAGATAGATTTCACGGGTCCAGCAGGAACGCTCTGCCCCGGAAGACAGGCTTCTGCCTTCTAGGCAAATCCCGGCCTCAGGAGGCTTGGGATTCAGGGAAAGACATACTCAGAAAACTCGACTCAGGGCGATGGAAACATTCTACCAAAGAGGTAAAGATGGTATCTGAAAACTGATTCTTTGTAGCAGCCCCTTAGCATCTCTGAAAGTTAGAATTCAGTCTGGAAAGGAAAAACTCTTTCAACTCTCTGCTCCATCAAAATGTTCAAGTAACCCGCTTGCTTCGAATCCCGCCCACTGCTTAGCGTGAGCTCTCCCAGTGTCATCTGGATGGAAAACACCACTTAGGGAAGGCAGTGGAATCCAAAAAGGGAAAAACAAGCCTCTCATAAGCTCCTCCCACATCCTTCCCCAGCTCCCAGCCCTCAGCAGTGACAGAAATGCAGAATATTTGAGCTGGAAGAAACCTTATTTTCAGATGAGGCAACCACAGCCCCCAGGGTCCAACGGGTTGCTCATGGTCACCAAGCATGCTGGAGGCAGACCCAGGGTCCCCAGGTGCTCACAAGTCAAAGCTCTTTTGCAGACCATGATGGCACACCACCACCCACTCAGACTCCAGTGGGGGCAGCCAAGGGCACCCAGGAACAGGTAGGTGGCCTTCAGCTCCTGAGCTAAGAGAGAAGAAACAGGCCCTCACGCAAGGCCAGCTGGGGTCCCATAGGATGACTCCATGGTTGGTCCCAAGCAGAGTTAGCTATAAGGAGGTCAAAGGGAAAACTGGCCGACTGCCCACTCCCAGCAGCTGAGCATGGCCTTGTGCCCCACTGACTAGAGGAGGTGGGGGTGGGAGGCTAGAGCAGGGCCCCTCGCACACCCTGAACAGGACGGCTGGGCACATATGACCCAAGGAGGCCTGAGCCCAGGCCACCTGGCCCCCACCAGCCAGTCCATGGAGGTGAATGAGTACAGCTTTCATTATATACAGCAATGGCTTTCCGGATATAAAGACACTGAAGGTCCTTTTTGAACTCATACCAGCCATCATCACACCCAGCTCTGATATGGCTTCTCCCAGGGAAAGGGACCCCACTGAGAACCAAGACAGGTGACTCGGGGTCAGCCTCCTGCTCAGCAAACGACTGCTAACCAGTCATGGACACAAAAGAAAACGAGCCTCAAACCAACTGTCAGGGAGCCTGGTCTGAGGTCAAGGCCCTGCCAGGCCACTGGCTTTGTGGCCCCTGCACTGCCTCAGCAGTAAAGGAGAGGGGTGGACGAGTCTTAGGGTCCCTCACTCCCCACCTTCTAAGATACCAGGGAGCAGGAGAAGGTGGCCTCTATCTGCTCTGAGCTTTAATGCTTCTGCCCACACAAAGACAAAGAGGGTGGTGAAGAAGCAGCTAGAGAACAAGGGGGCAGGAGAGCAGAGGTCAGAAGCCAGGCTCTGGGCCAAGCTGGGCCTGGGGTGTGAGAGGGGTCTTTGCTGGGGCAATACTGGGGCTGCCTGACGGAAAGCTCAGGGAGCAGTGTCGTCGTCCCCCCTCCCGTGCGGAGATCTTGAGGCCAGGGTTTTCCTGCAGTGTATGTTCAGAGGGGGGGGGGTGGGGTGGGGTGGGGTGGGGGCTGGGTTCTGCCTGGGTCCCATGCTTAGGCTTGGCACCAGCAGGGCGCTCTTACCCCTCCCGGGGGGAAAGAAGTCCCTCTGAGTGAGGCCACTTGACGAGAGGTGGATGGAATGTGGCGACATGGCCTGCAGACCCAGGACTTATAAGGGCTGAACAAGGGCACAGGAATAAAGAGCCAGCAGACACAGCCAGACAGTGGACGGGAACGGAGATGCACTTGCTCCCAGAACCCCAGCACTTCCTGGGCTTCCTCCAAGGGGCTCTGGGCCGCTCAGCTCCCTGGCCAGGATGCCAACACTGTCATCACAGTCCAATCTGGTGTGGAGCCCAGGCCTAGGGTCCACTGCAGGGTTCTGCTCGTCCCTGCTGTGCTTCCAGCCCCAAATCACGTATCATCAGAGCAAGACCCTCAGGCCCCAACTAGGGAGCACCTCGTGGTTTCCAGGTTCTTCCCACTGACCACTGGCACGGGAGCCTGGCAGTCCTCTGATGTGGCAGGCAAGAGTGGTACTGGCCCAGTTCACAGATGGGGAAACCAGCTCAGGGATTAGGTGCCTGGCCAGCCAGTGGCAGAACTAGGAATCAAGTCCAAGTTGCCCGGGAAGTTGGGGCTCTTCCCCCAGAGCCTGCAAGGTACCCAAGGCTTTTGACTGCGTGTGCGTGTTGAGGGTGGGGAACCAAGTTCTCTAAGGCAAGAGACAGGGCCAGCATCTATATTTTTCTCTTTCTTTCTTTTAAATTTTATTCTTTCGAAGGGAGGGCCGGCATGTATAAAGTGTTCAGTAAGAAGGCTTCAGACCCCACACCCACTCTACTTCTACCGCGGGAACAGGCTTACCGTCTGGGCAGCACACCTGGTCGAAGCCAGGTGTGAGCACCGCCCACACCTCACTTAGGGAACTAGACCAAACAGCATGAGCTGTGCTATGCAGACTCGGTGCTGAGGCCAAGCGCCTGCTTTCCATTTGGTTTTAGACAGACCAGGGCCCAGGGCTTTCAGAAGCAGCCCAGAGCAGCAGGCTCCCAGGGCCCCCGGCATGTCGGGCCCCCCAGCAAGGCTCCGTGCCCTTCTGTGACATACACCTCTCATCCTTCCTGGTACTGTGTGGTCAGCCAGTGCAGACCTATTGCTTGTCCCGTCCCTGGGAAGGGCTGCAGCTGTCACCACGGCTGCACACCACCCCACAGACTCAAAGCTTTGGCTGAGGGACACCTCACACCCCTCTCCCAGCTCCAAAACCAATACCTCCAACCCTTAAGCCACGTGCTGTTATTTCAGCGTGAACACACCACGCCGACAACACACGGACTTGGCCCCAACACCGCCCACTGGCTGACCGAGGCAGACGGCGCCTGACAAGAGACATTTCCTAATGTAACAGTCCCTCTGGGAAAGGCCGCTGTCCGGGGTGGCAGCCGCTCTGTCACAAACACATTAGGGTCTCTCCATCCCCAGCTGTGCCCGCACCTGGCCGCAATACCCACCAAGCGCAGGGGCCAGTCTAGGAGGCAGCTCTTCACAGCCTTCACGGCAACGAAGGTGCTCAAACACGGCCTCAGGCCCTGCTCCAGTGACCTCTCCTGACCACCCTCCCACCCCAGGAAAAGCCCAAGGCCCATTTGGTGAAGGGGAGGTTGGCTATTCCCCAGCACCTGGGGCTAGCTGCTGTGGACACTCACCCCGAGGCCCGGTCCAGGTCGGGCCCCACTCCTTCTCCCTGGGGGCCCAGGTCCTGTCCGGAACTACACAGGCAGTCTTGATGACTTGTGACAGCCACCAACTTCTGCTCAGTCAGCCATAAATGACTAAAGGCCACGGCAGATGGGTCTAGGCAGACCCTTCCACTACACTCACCCCTCGCTGTACTCCAGAGGCCCCCCGGCACAGATGGGTCTGCCAGCGGACGGACTCTTCACGGAGGGAGGACCCAACAATACCACCACCTGCCTAGCCTTGGCACATCTTCGAGGCAACCTTATTCTTCCCATCCAAGGACAGAACAGGGGGAGAAGCAGAAAGCAAGGCGTCTGTGCCGGTCCCTGGGGACACAGGTGGGGCCCTGGCATACGAAGCTTCACGGGTTGCCTGCAGACCCCCACTCACGGCAGCATCCTTTCTGGAGAGCAGCGATGGGCTCTGCCCCACCCCCTCACGGCTTTGCCGGGGGCATGAGAACCCTCCCGAGGCAGCCATGGCCAGGGGATGGCAGGGAACTCCAGCACTCTCGCTCGGCTCTGAGCAACAAGAGGCAGGTGGCCTCTGACCAGGAGCTTGGCCATCAGGGCAGACAGGAGGGGCTCCCCCTCTCCGCCACCCCCAGGCCTGCCTGGAGGTCCGGTGGAAAGCATGAGGGCAAAGGCCCAGCAGCCCGCAAGGTCCTGTCTTGCCTCTGTTTACAGTAGCCAGCTGCCCACTGACGGCGGGGATGAGAAGCTGGAAGTCCACACGCTGAGTGAGACTCAGAAGCTGGTTCTCCCTGGGGCAGACTGGCCAAGCTGTCTGTGTGCAGGGAAGGAGGACACAAGGAGATTCAAGGCCGTGGTCACCCCCAAATGACAGGCAGTCACTTAAGCAAGTGCAAGCACGGGTTCTCTGGTTGGGGCGTCCAAAGCACTTCAGTCACCGTGTGTGAAGGTGGTCTGCCCCCCGACAGGGCCAAGGGGGTGCCTGCCTGCAGAGAGCAGGAAAGTGAAAATGACCTGGTCAGGTTTTCACTATCACCACGAGATGGCAATTCGAAACAACACCAGTGATAAAATGCTGTCCAGCAGGGACAGACAGCTCCCCTCACCCGATCCTGGGATGCCACCAGAACAGGGGGACCAGCCCCTGAACTTCTGCTGAGATCCCGGCAGCCCCCAAAGCTCAGAGTCCAAAAACTTTAGTTGCGGGATTTGTTCTCCCCTTGCCCCCAAGACTCATGAAAAACCCCAATATAAACAGAACAACAGGTATAATGTGGTGAAGAGCAAACGCTGGATTCAAATCCAAACTCACCCACTCAGGAGTCGCATGAGGGTTCTCTGACCTCACTCACGGTGCTGTGATGTAAGTTACTCACCAGGCTGTAGCGAGAGCTGGCGGAGTTCAAACGGCAAAGTGCTTAGAGCGATGCCGGGCACCAATACTGCATACGGACTTACTGTTATTATTAGGCTAGCCTCTCCCATAGGTTATCTGAGCAGAGGGGAAGCATCCACAGCCACACGCAGGAAGGAGAGGAGCCTGACTTACTGGGATCTGCCTGAACCCACCTGCTGGCCCTGTTCCCAGGTAAAAGGCAGAAGCAGAGATGGGTCCCTTCCCTTAAACCAGTAAAAGCCTGGAGACAGAATACCAAGAAGTCCCAGATTCTGTCAAGTGGTTTTGATGACAGAGAAAAAAATAATATGGGAGGGGCGTGTCCAGGTTGCACACTGGACCCCAGAACCCCTTCACACTCCTCTAAGCCTGGCCTGGCCTATCTGGGCCAGGGACAGAGCTGGCCCCCGGAGGGCATACGATGGACCCAGGGGCACCAGGCCGTGGCCCAGTGACAGTGGACACAAGGAACAAGCAAAGATGGGGGTGGAAGGACAGCAAGGGACCACGGCTCTCAAGGCAAACTGTCACCCCTTTCTTTAGCTGCCACTGATGACTGTCTATGGTTTACCGTCAAGCTGACATAAAACTTCCGTAACTCATGGAGACTTATCTCCCCATCCCAAGATTCCAAATGCTTCCCTCCCTTTCAGGGACCCCAATGAGTAATTACTATAACTTAGCATTACCTTCTATTATGAAAGTCAAGTCTCCATTTTCAAAACAGAATGTTTTCCAACCACACACCCCCTCCGCAGAAACACTGTACTACCTAGCCATCCCTCAAGAGTCACGTGGACAGGACATGCTCGGGTCCGAGGCTGAGCAGCATCCGAGGCAAGCGCACCCTGAGCAGGGCTCTTGTGCTGTTATCACCTCACCTTCAGGAGCCTGGGCACCAGACAGGACCTGCCTGGGGGAGGGTACAGCCTCTATACTGGCACCAACACTTACCTCTTCCCCTGCAGAGATCTTCCCTGTAATTCCTCGTAGCCGCCCTTAGCTTTCAAAGGGTATCAATGCTTCTAACATATCTCCTTCCCAAGTGGCTGAAAAATGCCAATTTGCCCCCAGGCATGCACGACTATAGTGTGTTCCCCAACAATGCTACAACACAGCAAACTTCTGGTAGTCACCCTAACGAGTCACCTGGTTCTGTAATCAACCCTGCCAGTCTCTCTTCTGGGAATGCCTTTCCCGCCCCCACAGGTCTAACAACCGCCCACTCAGCCACATCTCGGGGAGGGCTGACCTCTACCTTCTCAGTGGCACCGCTGTACCACTTGCTGATATCCCTTTATTTTATCTGCCGTGTATTTAACATTCCATCGCTTCCCAGCAAATCTTTCTCACCTCCCAGTCTGTGATCTTTTACCCATATCGCTGACCCTGGTCTGGAAAAGGCACCTAATGCTTATGATATGACAGAAGCCCCCGTGGGCAGGGTAGGCAAACGGGGAGGGTCCAGGCTCTACAAATAAAGCATTTGTCAAGAGTCAAGACTATAAAAAGACCAGCAGCCCCAAGGAAACCCCATCCTGGAACCATGAAAAAATACACCCCTTTCTCCAGTGATCTCACACTTTTAGGAACTGAGGCCTTATGGTGGACAAGTAAGATTCCTTGGGTTTTCCAGGGTTGCTTTAGTTAATCTCCAATAGTCAACTGGGAAGAGCCAGCCTAGGTCAGCCATGAGAATAAGCCACTACTGCTCATGTAGATTCTCCGGGGGGCAGCTCTTAGGGGTTGCAGAACGAACTGCTTAAGGGGCATCTAAGCTACAGAGGAGTCCAGTTCTAGCTCAAACCACCAATCCAAGTTGGAACCCCAGCGAGAGAGCTCTTGGCCCACTATTGAGACGCTCATTAGGGGAGGGAGCAATACTTGTGCTTACCTGACCAGAGCAAACACTGGGCTCCAGTAGAAGCCCAGAGCCCTTGGTTTTAGACCTTTAACCGTGGGCCCAGGCCCCTCGTCCCCTGAGGCACCAGCTGCACTGACTCCCTGAGCCCCCACAGGGCCGTGGCCACCTCCCCCCGGCTCCAGGGAGTAGCAAGGACTCCAATTCTTGAGAACTCTGCCCTCTGTCTAAGAAAAGGCACTTAGAAAAAGTGACCGATACATGAAATGTTTTCTCCAAGACTGGCCTGGCCACCTGGCTCGCCTTCCCACTTCAAAGTGGTGGGTCTGAGGGTCAGCCCAGCCTCTTGGGCAGCGTGAGGTCCCTGTTAAAGTCAACCCCTGGCAGAAGTGGCATTTGGGGTATTTGCCCAGCTTCACGGGAAACAGCTCCTCTCCCTCAATTTCAGCCCACAGGAGGCCAAGCAGAGACCCCACACATATTAGCAACCCTGTACTCCTCCCGAACTCTCAGGGGGAGACTCTGAACCACCAGGTAGAATAAGTATGGGGTAAAGGTCCTCAAAGCCATGGCCCTGTGGGCATCAAGAAGGACAAGGCCTTCAGGAGCCAATACAGTGCCACCACACTGGAGCCCACACCACACTAATGGACAGATGTCAGGCCTTCCCTTGTCACCCTTCACAGTGAAGGGTTGTGGATTCCTTCCTTTCTTCCTCCCACCCCCAAAAAGCAGAATCTAGACCTAGATTCTCAGATGTCATGCCACTGGTGGACTGGGGTTAGCAGCAGGCCTCTGAATTGCTGAGAGTGGGAGCTGGCAGTGTGACCCTCCTACCATCCCTCCCACTTTGAGGAGCCCAGCCCAGCAGCGGGGCCGCTGCCGCCATGCTGCACCAAACCTATAGCACGGCCAGCAGCATCGCCACTGGAATTGAGGGAGGTAGCAACACCAGCCCCCACCAAGGGGCTCTGTGGTTTCTCCCCCAAACCAAGGGGAAGGGAGCGCAGGGTGGATAACTGGCCCTTGGTTTCCTGGGCAAGAGCATGCCAGGGTGGGGCAGGAAGGGTCTCTCAGCCCTGGAGTGACACAGCACAGGCCCGAGGCCCTTGGAGGGAGCTGCAAACCATGTCCCCTTTCTACACCAGTTTCTGTCTCTGCCCACCCAGCTCCGGGTCTCCGTTCATTGATAGCTGTCTCCACCACCTCACCCCCGCCCAACTCACACATCCTCCTCGATTTCACCATCCCATTAACCAACCAGCTGCTGGAGATTCCACCAAGCCGCCTCATACTCCCGCGTCTTAGCCTACTGTCGGTGGACAAGATAAAGTCACCTCTACTTGAGGAACCCCACCCAGGCCAGGTTGGGGGTCCTAGCTTGGCTGCCAGGGCAAAACCGAGGGAGGAGAACCGGGAAGTGTCCTTCGACATCTCTTTCCCAACTCAATTAACTGCCGGCGACCTCCTCCCAAAGCCCAGGTTCTGGAGATGCGAGGGAAGCCCGTCCAACCGCCACAGCTCCAGCTCTACTGAACGAAGGTGCCGGGCGGCTGGCCCGGGCCTCCAAGGTCACCGGGAGGGGTCAGGGTGGAGAGGGCAAGGACTGTGCCGCCCGCCCACCCGCCTGCTAATCCCTCGGTTCCTTCCAGCCGAGGCGGGAGTCCCGGCCACGCGGGAGGAGCGCCTGGGAAGAGGGCAGCGAGCCGGGCCAAGAGTGGAGAACGAGGGACGCGCGGGCAGAGGCGTGGGGCGGCCCGCCCCGAGCCCGGGAGGGCGTGGAGACAATGCCCGCCCGGCGGGGCAGTCCAGGCCGTCCGCCTCCGCCCGCCGGACACCGGCTGCTCCTCCCGGGCCGAAGGGCAGCGGCGGAAAGGCTCCGGGAGCGATGGCCACATCGGCCCGCGCGCCCTGTCCCCCGCCCACCTCCGCGTGCACTTCACCGACGAGTCCCGGGGCCGCAGACCCACCTCCTCCTCCGGGGTGCCGCCGGAGCCCGAGCCCGTGCCGGTGCTGGTGCTGTGCTCGTCGTCCGGCTTCAGGTTGCTCATGGTGCGGGGGGTGGGGTGGGGGCGGCGAGAGGAAGGGAACGCGGAGGGCGAGCGCGGCGCCGGGCCCCGGCGAGGCGGCGGGAGGGGGCGCGGTGAGCGGTGCGCTCCGGGGGTGCGGGGCGGGGTGGCGGTGGGGGCGCGGGGCGGTGAGAGGGGTGGCCGCCGCGTCGGTACGGGGTCACATCAAGTTTGGCGGGTGCGGGAGGCGGGGAGGGGGTGCGGCGGGGGAGGCACTGGGAACCGGAGCCGAGCCGGAGCGGCCGCCGCCTCCGCCTTTTCACTGCGACCGCCGAGTGCGCCCGCGGCGGCGGCGGCGGCGGCGGGGGGCGGGCGCCGGGGGAGGGGGCGGGCGCCGGGCGGGGGCGGGGGGCGGGGGCCGGAACCGGCCTCAGCTGGGGCCGGGCCAGCCCCCCGCCCTCCGCGCGGTCTCCGGGGGAACGCGCAGCCAATCCCCGCTGCCCGCTGCGGACTCGCCCCGGCCCGGGCCGCGGCGCGCCTGCCTCCGGCGGGGCATTTCCCCGCTGCCGCCGGTCTTTCTCCCTCTCTCATCTTCGCCCTTTTTCTTTCTCCGCGACAAGTTTTTAAACTTTGATGAACTCGCCCGGCGAACTTTCTTAAAGGGGCCGCGCGCAACGCGCCGTCCCAGCCCGCGGGGTGTGGAGCCGGGCGCCCCTCCGTCCCTGGGCATCCGCGTCCCGGCGGCCCCACGAGCGGGGCTCCCACCGCGGGGCTCCCACCGCGGGGCCCCGGGGTCCTCGGCTTCAGGAACTAGTAGGCTCCGCTTGTGCCCTGACCGGGGGTCATAGGGTCCGGCGAACTCGTCCCACCCCCAGACTCGGCCGCGCAGACCCGGTGCGCGCCCTCCTCCCTCCCGAGAGCTCCGGGCTTTGGGGGCCGGAGAGGGCGGCGGGGCGGGGCGGGGCGCGGACACCTGGGCTGCGGCCCCGGCTGGGCGCCGTTTCGCTGCGTGACCTTGAGGAAATCACTTCCCCTCTCTGGCCGCAGGCTTCCAGCCCGGAGGGCGGGGCTTCGGTCTCCGCTGCCTTCCCGCTCTGGTAGCCGGACGGGGCGCGGGGTGGGGAGACCAGTCTTCGAGACCCAAGTGGTCACTAGCCCGAGGAGGGGTGCCCCGAGTGACCGAGAAGGCTCCCTTCCCCAGCCCCCAGCTTTGGGGTGTCCTCTTCTCTCGGCTTAAATGCCCCCGACACAAACACACCTTCCCCCCGCTCCTCTTCGGAACCCGGTGGCAGGGGGAGGGGACGCAGCCCCGCGGCTTCGGCGGACGGCAGTGACTGCCCTGCGCGGGTCTCCAGGGCGCGGGCCCCGGGTCGGGTTTTCCTCCGGCTTTTGGAAACTCGCGGGGACTGCTGCCACCTTGTAAAACCCCGCGTCCACCTCGGGTCGCACTCGAAGCGCGGCAGCCACGAGCTCGACCGAACCGCCTCAGGACGGGACACCTCCCTGGCGCCCCTGCTTCGGAACTCGACCGGGGACCCGGGGAATACCAGCCAGCGCCTCCGCGGGGAGTCGGGAAGGCCGGCGGGACCCTGGCCGGGATCAGGCGTCGCCAGGTGTGACTTACCTCCCTGCACCTAGTTCGTGTTCACTTTCCCGGCCACATCTGGTCGTCGCACCTGGGATTTTAGGTTGGAAGCCACGCGCAGTGTCAGTGGACTGGGAGCAACTGGGGTCGCAGTCACAAGGCAGCTGGGACCCCAGACCTTGAACGGCTGACTCAGCCCTTCGGGAGCCTCAGTGTGTCGACCTCCTGAAGAAGGCGACTACTACCACACAGGGGTATCGAGTGTGAAGTGTACAGTGTGCCCTAGCCTCCACGACAAATTATAACCTTCCTAGCCTGGCATTTCAGGTAAATAGATTGAGGCCTAGAAATAGGCAACATCTTTCCAAACGACATACTCTTTCAGTAAATAACGTTGAGCACCTACTGCGTGCTGGCGGCTAGGCCAGAAGCACCCTGGTTTCCCACCACCCCCACTGCCAGCGCTTGGTTCAGGCTCTAGTACGAAGGACACTGCCCTTCCGTGAGAGGTGCTTCGCTTTACCCAAAGCTTTTAGGGACTTCCAGCCTCTGGCACCTCCAGATGGAGCACATTTGTGGGCCTCTAGATGCCCTGACCTCACTCCCTAGGCCCCAGTCCGTGGGCAGGACCTCTCCCAGTCCTTCCCTAGGTCTTCCCGCCAGGCCCCTCGCCAGCTTTGGACCTGCAACATTATTCCTCCCCCCCCCCCGCCCCCATTCCTGCTTCAGTTCAACTCCATTTTTTTTCCGGGGGAGGAGCCTGGCCAGTTTTCCAAACTCAGGTATCCTCTACAAGTTAGTTTGAATTTTTTAGAGAAAGGGAGTCTCATCTTGCCCCTCAAGTCTCCATTTTATAGAAGAGGCAGCTGAGACCCAAAGGGGTGACGAATGACGCGGGGTCTACACTGTATTTTTCCACAACATGGAGCTGATGTTTATTTTTAAATAATATGTATTACTTTTCAGATGATAACAGCAATACATACATATTGTTGAATAGTTGTAAGCTATAAAATAGTTTAGAAAACAATCTACCATCTAGAGAGCAATATTAATATTTTCTTCATCTTTTTTTTTCTTAAGATTTTATTTATTTATTCCCAGACAGAGGAGAAGGGAGGAAGAAAGAGGGGGAGAGAAACAGCAGTGTGTGGTTGCCTCTCACCCCCCCACCACCCACCACCCACCCCCCACCCCCCAGGGACGTGGCCTGCAATCCAGGCATGTGCCCTGACTTGGAACCGAACTGGTGACCATTTGGTTTGCAGGCCGGCAATCAGTCCACTGAGCCGCACCAGCCAGGGCTCCTAGTCTTTCTTTTTGTCTGCATGTTTTAGAAAACAACTGCAATCTATGCTGACGATGGTTTCAATATTCCTTTTTTTCTTTAATGTATCATTTAACATTTACTTTTAAATTATTCAGTCATAATTTTTAATGATTGCTTAACCCCCATGAGATGTCCCATTGTTTATTTTTTGTTTTTAGACATTTGCATTATCTCCAGGCTTCCTGTATGTGTGACTAGCCCTTCAGCACATTGGAGGCAGCAACAGCCTTATAACTAACTCCTTGTAGTCTCCACAGCCCACGAAATGGAAGAATCTGTGACTTCAGAGGGATTTAGAGAGTATATAAGACAAAACTCCCACCCAACCTGGTGTGAATACCCTAGTAATGTAACCAGCTTGAGGGGCGATGCAAATGGGGCTGGAGGCAAGAGTTCAGGGTGTACACACTGGCAGACTGGAGGGTGAGAACTTTTAACTCAGCCTCCCTTAGCCATGACCTAGAAGCCCATCCTCTAGCGCCCTCTCCAGTGACTATTCTTCCCCAGTGCCAGGCTTTGCATCACCTCTGAGCTTCTTACATTTATGTTCCTTCTCCTGGAGCCACCCTCAACCCTTCCCCCAGCTTCCTGATCTCCCTGCACCCACTCCCCATTGCTCTCAGAGTGCCTTCTTGTGCCTTGAGTCTGGGAATACCTTGTCTTGCAGTCTCACCTACCAGATGGGAAAATATCTGACTCAGAAGTACCCATAAACCCTTCTAAGAGAATACAGCCTCACCTCTCAATCCCTGCAGCCCCCGGCCTCAAGCAGAGAGCCTGATGAATGATGGGCATTTGCAGTGGTAGATGTTCAATAAACCTTTGCTGAAATGATGCTGGGCCATTCCGGGGCCTCTGGGTTATCTTGGGCATTTCCCTTTGATATACTGTACATACATTATCCTTTGGCGTTTCATTCTTAGGGTATGGAAAAGAGTCAGGTGGTCTCACTCCTGAGAAATGCTGCCCTGGGACCCACCCAGCACCCTGAAGGTATGCCTGGCTACTTTCTAACCCCAGCTTTCCCACCATCAGGGAAAGCAGTAAGAAGGCAGGTAGAGAGGGTGACCTTGAAGCCCAAAGGCTGGGCTATAGCTGAGGTGTATTTTCTCCACATTTATAGATTTAAGCTTCACTTGGGTGCAGGAGGTCTTCTCAGGGAGGGTAGAGGGCAGGATGCTGACATTTATAAAGTACCTACTTCTTCCTGCCCTGGGCAGTTAATATGTAGTCTCACATAATCCTCCCATTGTTCCTGTTATTCCTAGTTATAGAGTAGAAAACCGAGGCCCAGAAGTAGTAGGGAAACTTGCCTAGCTACCAGCAGATGACATGGATGACGGGAGAGGTGCGAAATGGCCCTGTGACAGGATTTTGATTTTGAGACCTTGGGTAGTCTACCAGTTGAGTATCAATTCTTCTATAAAATGGGGATACGAGTACACAACCTCAAGGATGTGTTACATAGGTTAAGTCGGAGCTCTTGGTAAGCTCTTATTGGTTGTGGTTATTACCCTGATCCTACTGCTAGTTTGAAGGTTCAGGTCAGAGTGGTGCAGGTCAAGATCGGAGACTGGGTCATTTCAACCCAAAGTGCCTGAACTCTCCTATTTCCTCCTTTACTATGGGCCACACTACATCCCAGGTTCAAATTCAAAGCAAACAGCATTTCCAAAAAAAACTGTGCCAGAAGACCTGGGTTTGAATTTGGATGACCATGGCAACCTATGTGACCACAGGCAGGTAGTTTAATCTCCCCAAGGCTTTGCTTTCTTGTGGTAAAACTAGAGAAGTCTTTCAGGCTCTCTTGAGTGTTAAATGAAATAGCTAGCTGTGGAGTTCTATGAAGGCCTCAAAGCCCCAGGACAACTAGAGGAATGATTATAAAGTCAGCAAAGGAATAGAACCGAGTCTTCCCAGGAGGCAGTGTCTCTCCCCTCCCTCCACATAATGTTATTTCTTCTGTTCCCATGTGACTGAAAACTAGGGAAGGACCCTGAAGACAGATGGTATCTTTTCTTCATCTTTGAATTCTCAGTGCCCAGGTCAGGTCCACCTGGTAGAGGGGGTTTAGTAATAAATATTGAATGAATGAGGGGCTTGGGTTACTGTGGGACAATCCATAAGAGAAGTGTTTTATACTAACATGTCAATGACTGCTTTTTGGCAATACCAAGCACTTGAAAGGTAAGCAAAAAATTAAAACACAACAATCAGAAACCCAAAAGGAGTGTCTGGGCAGGTCAAAGGTTCCTGGCCTGGACTCTGGCTTCCTATCTTACACCTCCAGCAGCCGGAGCCCCTGACCTACAGCCAGTTCCTGTCCAACCACCAAGACAGTGGTCTTTGCTGATGGGGAAACTGAGGTTCAACAGCTGGAATCAACTCATCAGAGGTCACATGGCTCGGCATTGAATTCATTTTAATTTCAAAGGCAGATGGCTTAGAAATTTTCTTTATAAGAAAACTAATCAAAGATCTCTTCATATGGAGCCTCAAATGCTCTTTTCTCCCCCAGAAAGTATGTGGGTTTGTTTTTTTTTAATGTTTTAAGTTCTGGCAACGATTAAATGGTACTTGCTAAACTTTTACTGGTTTTGAGTCCTTCCCAGGGAACCAAAGGTCACTGAGCATACCACTCTGGCCTGCTGCCCTGCCCGAGTCGCTGGTCCTCCGGAGCCTGGGAGACGGCCCCCCAGGCCAGGCATTGCAGAATTGCCTGGCATGGTGGGAAGCTGGCCCCATGAGAGAGTTTCCGAGAAAGACCTATGGACTGAAACTAGAAATAGTTGTGCTTGACCAGGGTCCAGTGGAGCAAGTGACAGTCTTCTGGGGACTGGGGCTCTGCGTGGAGTGAGGTGGGAGGGGCCCGGAGGGAGGGCAGTTGGCTCTAACTTCACCGCTGAAAGTGGCAGGGAGACTCCTTTTACAGTCTTTTTGCCTTCCAAAAAGTCCCTTCCTCCTAAAGGATTCTCCGATTCTCTCTTAGACTTTAGGGATCTAAGGAGGCAGTAGGGGGAGAGGGTAATTCCTAACTCCAAAGGATGCCTTCCTCTGGGAATGCCTTCCCCTCGAGGTGGACATCGCAGATCATAGACAAGAAGGGGCCCTAGGAATCGTTCAAGCCAATGGGTCTCACAGCTGGCTGCAGACCAGAATTGCCTTTTGAAGAAGACAAACTTCTGTGGCCCATCTGAAAACAACTATATCCAAAACTCTAGGGGCAGACCTCGGAATCTCCTTGTACCCTAGCAACTAGAACCCTAGGACCTGAATCCAACTGCCTGCATCTCCACCCTTTACCTTATTCCAGCCTGTGCCTGAACTTGCAGAGAAGCAACTCGCATCGCCCACCCCAAATGGCTCACTCCACTGCTACACTTCTGGCTCTACTTACAGCAATATTTTTTTAATATATTTTATTGTTATGCTATTACAGTTGTCCCATATTCCCCCTTTATTCCCCTCTGCCCAGGACACCCCCTCCCACCCACCCACATTCCCCCCTTTAGTTCATGTCCATAGGTCATACATATAAGTTCTTTGGCTTCTACATTTTCTATGCTATACTTAACCTCCCCCCTGTCTATTTTCTACCTACCATCTATGCTGCTTAGTCTCCATACCTTTTCCCCCTCTCCCCTCCTCCCACTCCCCTGTTGCCAACCCTCCATGTGATCTCCATTTCTGTGGTTCTGTTTCTGTTCTAGTTGTTTGCTTATTTTGTTTTCGTTTTAGGTGTGGTTGCTAATAATTGTGTTTGCTATCATTTTATTATACATGTTTTTTATCTTCTTTTTCTTATCTTCTTTTTCTTACATAAGTCCCTTTAACATTTTATAAAATAAGGGCTTGGTGATGATAAACGCCTTTAACTTGACCTTATCTGAGAAGCACTTTATCTGTCCTTCCATTCTAAATGAAAGCTTTGCTGGATAGAGCAATCTTGGATGTAGGCCCGTGCCTTTCATGACTTGGAATACTTCTTTCCAGCCCCTTCTTGCCTATAAGGTCTCTTTTGAGAAGTCAGCTGACAGTCTGATGGGAACTCCTTTGTAGGTTACTGTCTCCTTATCTCTTGCTGCTTCTAGGATTCTCTCTTTCATTTTTACCTTGGCTAATGTAATGATGATGTGCCTTGTTGTGTTCTTCCTTGGGTCCAACTTCTTTGGGACTCTCTGAGCTTTCTGGACTTCCTGGAAGTCTGTTTCCTTTGCCAGATTGGGGAAGTTCTCCTTCATTATTCGTTCAAATAAGTTTTCAATTTCTTGTTCTTTTTTTCTCCTTCTGGTACACCTATGATTTAGATGTTGGAACGTTTAAAGATGTCCTGGAGGTTCCTAAGCCTCTCCTCATTTTTTTTGAATTCTTGTTTCTTTATTCTGGTCTGTTTGAATATTTCTTTCTTTCTTCTGGCCCATACCATTGATTTGAGTCCCAGTTTCCCTCCCTTCACTGTTGGTTCCCTGTACATTTTCTTTTATTTCATTTAGCATAGCTTTCATTTTTTCATCTAATTTGTGACCATATTCAACAAGTTCTGTGAGCATCCTGATTGCCAGTATTTTGAACTGTGCATCTGATAGATTGGCTATCTCTTTGTCACTTAGTTGTATTTTTTCTGGAGCTTTGATCCATTCTTTCATTTGGGCTATTATTTTTTTTGTCCCAGGGCACCTGTTATGTAGTAAGGGGTGGAGCCTTAGGTGTTCACCAGGGCAGGGCAGCCCACTTGGCTGCATTGTGGCGCTGTATGTGGGGCAAGGGTCCGATAGGGAACAGTGCTGCTTGCTCCACTCTCTGCCAGTTTTCAGTCACTTACCCCACTACCCACAAGCAAATTGGGCCCTTCTGGTGCTGATTTCCATGTGGGTGGTTTTGTGTACATTCTAGGACCCTGTGGGTCTCTCCAACGAACTCTCCTGTGAGGCTGGGAGTTTCTCCCATTGCTTCCTCAACCCCCACAGGAGTTTTCAATCAGAGGTTTGAGGCTTTATTTCCCTGTGCTGGAATCCTGGGTTGCTCGGTCTGTCTCGCTCTCCAGTTGTTCCTCCTGATTTATCCACATGCCAATGTGGGACCGCCCACTCCTCCAGCTGTGCCTCACTCACCCCAGTCCTCCAGCCACCATGTTGCCACAAGCCTCTCCGCCCGGCTGCCCATCTCTGCCCTTCCTACTGGTCTGGATGAATGTGTCTTCTTTAACTCCTTGGTTGTTGGACTTCCATACAGTTCGATTTTCTGTCAGTTCTAGTTGTTTTTTGTTTGTTAATTTGTTGTCCTTCTTTTGGTTGTGGGAAGAGGCACAGTGTGTCTACCTATGCATCCATCTTGGCTGGAAGTACCTACTTACAGCAATATTTTTACCAGATAATAATTAGTAAGAGTTAACATTTGTCAAGTACTTGGCCATTGATGTCTTAGCACAGAGTCTAAGCTTCCAAGTTCTAGACTGAGACAGGCCTAGGTTCAAACATTGTGCACTTTATATTTGTTTTTGTGACTTTGCCCAAAGTGACTAAGGACTCTGAGCCTCAATTTCTTCATCTGTGAAATGGGGACAGGTTGCGTGGAATTCTAAAGCAGTGCTTGGCATTCTGTCCTGTTGGTTGAAAGTTTAAGTTGTGCCACCGGTTAAACCCAGATCTGTCTCCCTATTCCTTTACCCACCTCCTCCACCCACATGGCCCTCAGCTCTACAGCTCCACAGGGCAAACCCATGGTCCCTGTCTTAAGGTGGTCCTTGGTGACCAACCGCAGGCTCCTCACCCAGTCCCTGACCCTGGTTTCTGTCTCCTCACCATGGTTGGCCTCTCTTCTGGACTGTTTGGCCCTAGGGTGACATACTGTGGGAAGGGAACGCTGCTGTGCGGGACCGGGCCTTCAGGACCCCTCTGAGCCTGTGGGGAAACAGAAAACCTGATGTGAAAAGGGCCAAGAGCACAGTGATCTCGGGAAGCAGAGAGTAGCTCCCCGACCCTGCATCAGGCCGCTGCCCTGGGCTGCCAGCTGCGAGCCAGGCTAGGGGGCCGGCAGGACACGTCTCAGAGCTCAGTTGGCTCTCATAGCTGGCTAGGGAGATGATTCTTCTGTATTTTACAGGTGAGATGCAGACAGGTTAAGTGACCCGTACAGTGATGCACAGCTGAGACCGACAGGACTGGGGTTTAGCCCTAGGTCTCCCCATACTCCTCTACAGGAACTAGAATGAAAACAAAGGAATTCAAACTGAGGTCTAAGTCCAAAATGCACTTTTCTTCCAGGAGTCATCTAGATAAATATTTGCTAATTTCTTATATAACAATAACTTATATTGAAACAGAAGGCTTTTTAAAAAAACAAATGTACACCTTTAAAATTCCATCTTTATTGAGATATAATTGGCATGTAACTGTGTACATTTAAGATGTACAACTTAAATGTACACCTTCGTTTGTTGTTTTTGTTTTTGGAAGAGCTGATATTTGCTCGTGGTGCTCATGGTACAAGATTCACAAGGTACAAAGGAATGGTGAGAACAGTCCTTAAAAAGGTAAACATAGACCTACCAGATGGCCCAACGATTACGCTCCTAGACAGGTGCCCAAAAGAATTGAATGCAGGTATTTCAACAGAAGTCTGTACATGAGTGTTCATAGCAGTGGCAGAGCCATATATACAGTGGAACATAAAAACCCACGAAGATCGTCCACCTGGATGAACCTCAAAAACACGCTGAGTGAAAAGAGCCAGACACAAAAAGTCATATATCGTATGATGCCATTTATATGAAATACACGGAATTGGCAACTCTTTAGAGACAGCAGATTTGTGGTTGCCAGGGGCTAGGGGAGGGGAGGCAGGGGGTGACTGCTAACGGGGGCAGGTTTATTATTATTATTATTATTATTATTATGTGATGAAAATGTTGGGACCACACTGAGGTGATGGCTGAGCAACACTGAGGAGGCTGAGTTGTACACTTTAAAATGGTTAAAGTGACTGCTGTTATGTGAATTGTAACTCAGTTTTATAAAAAGAATATTGAACATTAAGTCTCCCCCTCAACCCTATCCCCTAGCAACTGGTCCAAGTCCCAGGGACGTTCTGAGCATCTGTAAGCATGTGTGTGTATAGTTTTTCACGCAAATGGCAGCATCCTGTAGACATTGTTCTGCACCCTATTTCTTTTACCTGGCAGAGACCTTGGAGATTATTCTACATCAGCACTTTAACAGGCTGGCTGTGTTCTTTTTAACTTCTCTGTAGTGTTCCATTTTGTGGGCATGCCCTGGTCTATACAGCTCATCCCGTTCTGATGGACATTTAGATTGTTTCCGGTCTTGCCGCTTCAAACAGGCTGCTGCACCGAGCCTTAGCATGGGGCATTTCACACAAACCTCTGTCTGTGGGGAAATTCCTACAAGTGGATTTGCTGGGTCAAAGGGCATGTGTATTTTAATTTTCCAGTTGCAAAACTAGTGCAACTTATATACACATTTCAACCTCTGAAGCTCAAAGGCTAAAATATGACAGAAGCCCTCCCCTCAACCCCAGTCCTGTGCCTCTGAGGCAGGGTCACTTCCTCTTCTTGTCTGCCTCCCTTTTTGGACACTTCCTCCTGGCCCTGGGCCTGCGGGCTCTCACAGCCTTCCCTGCCTATCTCATACTGGGTCTCCCCTCCTCCCACTCCCCGCCCCCTCTTGCCCCCGTCCTTCCTTAGAGACTTGACATCTATCCTCAGGGCCTGGGGTGGGGCTGAGACTCAAGTCACGTATAACCTATTATCACCAAACCGACCAGACCAACCCGGGCCCCTGGCAGTGCTTTCAAGTCACAGAATGTTCAAACCAAAAGTCTAGGAGCTTCTGTTCCAGCCCTCACACTCCACCTTACACAGGAGGCCACTGAGGCACAGAGAAGGGAAATGTGGCTCCGGGAGTGGGTTCACAGAGCCGGAAAAGAAGACACTGTATGTCCAAGAATCACTTCATTCCTTTAATAAACAGTTTGAGTGACGTGGGAGAGCCCACTGTGTTAGGCCCTGGGCCCCAGCAGTGAATGAGGTAGACACCTCACATTATGTTTAGGGAGACCAACAAAAAAACAAGTAAACAAAACACTTATATGTGCCACGTAAGCATAAAGAGTGACTTGGCCCCTGAAATCTTAATTGGGTGGTGATATCTGAGCTGGGACCTGACGGACAAAAAGAGCCAGGTGAACCAGCATGTGCAAAGGTCCTGAGAAGGGAAGAAAATTTGTATGCTGGACAGACAAGAAGAAGGCCAGTGTGACCAGAGCAAAGGAGGTGGCAAAGGTACACAGGTCGAATCACTCAGGGTTTTGGAGGCTGAGTGGTGTCTTTCTGCAAGGTCATCAAGTCAGCTGCTTTCTGCCCTCTCCTCTGTCCCCAGTAGCTCAGCCTGGAGAATACAGTCGGGGGTCCCTGAGCCCTGCTGAATGGATCAGTGAGCACTATCCTAGGTAGATAAGTGAAGCGGGGCAGAAAGGCTTATTACAGAATCATTGAACGGAGATGTAGGTTCAAGCCCCAGGTCATCAGCTGTGTAGCTTGAGAGCTAGTGTTTATCACAGTGGCAACCAGCGCTCAGAGGACTCCGTGAGCCTACAGTGGCCAGTGCGGCAAGCACTCTGCGCTGTCCTTGCAGCTATAGTGGGAAAGCAGCCACAGACAATATGAAAACATGAGCATGGCTCTGTCCAAATGAAAGTTTATTCACAAAACCAAGCTATGGGCCATCCCATGCCTCAACACTTAAAACAGGTCAGGTACAGTTTATGAACCTTATGTACATTGACAGCCACACAGGTAATCGTTCTGTATCACATTTGAGTTTTGCCCCCCACCCCGCACTGAGACAGGCGGTATGTCTGGATGCTGGCCCCAGAAATGTACAGACATACAGAGTTGTGCACACAGTGTTCGAGGTTAAGGACCTTCTGAGACCTTTCTGGGCCCCCTGGATGGACACTCCCTGAGGCCCCTTCTGCCTCAGATGGTGACCGGGTGGTGGTGCTAGGGACTGTGGAGTGCCCCAGGAAGACTGAGAGACAGACTGACAGACAGAGGAGGAATCATGGTGGTGCAGTCTGGGACAGTAGCCTAAAGGCCAGTTGACGAGAGGCCTCCTCTCAGCCGCTCTGCTGAGGTCTGTATGGTGAGCTCTAGACAGTTGTCTTCCCAGCAAAATGTGGCCCATCTGGCCCTGGACGACTCCCTTTCTGAAGTGAATGGCAGCGAAGAACCTGGCTGGTGGAGGAGCCCCACTGGAGGCACCCCTCAGTCAGTTCTGTGCCTACACTGTAAAATATAGTAGGATTAGCTTCATTGTTTCCAACTACAGGCATTTATGAGCACCTACTGTATACTGAAGACTACATTGGGTCCCACCTGGGATACAGCAGCCTTCAGCCAGGCCACCTGGGGAGGCCCCAGGAGGCAGTGGCGCTGGAGCCTGGAGGTGGGTCGGTGGGGGCCGTTCCAGGCAGAGGGAAGGACCTGGGTGTGGGAAAACTCAGGGCGTGC